>JBBPCY010098169.1:0-21066 GCA_037974405.1 Brachyalestes nurse | reverse complement strand
GAGGAGTTCAGTGTGGAAGAACTTGACTGGTCCACACAGAGTCCTGACTTCAACCCCATCCAGCACCTTTGGGATGAACTGGAACAGAGATTGTGAGCCAGACCTTCTCCCCCAAAATCAGTGTCTGATTTCATATATGCTCTACAGAATGAATAGACACAAATTCCGACAGAAACTCCAAAATCTTGAGGAGTGGAAACTGTTATAGCTGCAAAGGGGGACCAACTCTATATTAAAGTATCTGAATACATGTCAAAATTGTAACAGTCAGACGTCGGAATGCTTTTGTCCATATAATGTACTTGTCATCTAATCTAGGCCTTAATGGAACAGTGTGCACATTAGAGGACGTTTTAGTTATACAGGCCATAAATGTTACATAACTAGAAAAATAAAATGTACAAATACACTTCCTGTCTTTCTGTCTTGATCCTAATGGAAATGAAGTTTACTAAGATAAGTTGCTGTTTAGGGAGCAGCCTGATCAGAACAAAGCAACAAATTAATGAGACCTGACTAAAAATAAATCTAAGGGGCTGTATGGAGTGTGTTCCCCTCTAACGAGATTGTCCATCCCACAAACTAAACAAAAGTAGGAAAACTCAACAAAGTGTGTCCTAATAAGTTAATCAGCCTTCTCGAACAACCAACAAATTCAGCACCTTAGATCTAAACCTAAAGCTGGGTCTGTTTCACATCAGATCATTTGCTCCTAAAACCGTTTTTGTAAACAAAATAATCACTGATCAGACCTGGATTAGACCTGACAGGTTTATTGCTCTAAATGAGGCCACGCCCACTGGCTTTAACCACCTACGCAGTCCTGGACTAAACGGTAGTGCAGGAGGCACAGGAACCATTTACAGAAGACTGATTAAGTTCTCGTCCTTTGAATCTCTTTTCCTTAACATAAATAATCTAAATGCAAATATGCCACTGAGGCCTTATACAGAGTTCTTCCAAGAATGTAGTTATTTCCTTGCACATTTAGCCATACATGGACATGAAATAATAATGGTTGGTGAATTTATTGTCCACTTTGAAAAAGAACAGGAGCCAATGAATTTTGCTTTTGCTTCAATTCTAGATATGGTTGGCCTTACTCAAAATATAACAGGATCTACTCACTACTGTGGTCACACTCTTGATTTAATCTTGACTCTTCTATAGAGAACCTTCTTGGTATAATCATTAAATCTGTGCTTTGAAGCAATAGGTTCGATACTGAGAGCGTAAATGGTGACTAAACAGGCTGGAATCTTTCCACTCCGCCTGGAAGGAGAGCCTTAGAGAGGACAGCAGAGCTCTTACTATCTATCATCTCTCACTGAATCTAACCAAAATAATTCCAGGTTTCTGCTCAGTACAATTTCTAAACTAATGAGGAATGAGGGAGGAACAGAATCACAGGTATCTGCAAACTATAGTAATGATGATTTTCTGGAAGTTTTAACAGTAAAATCGAAGCAGTTGGACAAGAAATTCAAACAATAATTTTTACTCCACCACATCTAGTGCCTAAAGCTGCCATAGATACTGATAATTAAATATAATTTAAGGTTCTTCCGACACAGAAGGATTCAAACAAACTATTGCATTAATGTCAGTTTTACATTTATTCAGTTTCACAGCAGTGAACAAAAATGTAATATCTGTTGACACCAGACAACCAAGATAATTACATTTACAGCATTATTAAAGTAAAACAAATTCTTACATGCTCTTTGCTCAAGAAAGCAAAAAGAATTAATACATTAAATAATAAAAAAGTAAAATCAAATCAAATAAATGCTTTAAAAAACTGCGATGAAATCAAAACAACATCTAAAAACACTGCAGTTTCTTTCTTTACCTATCAAAAATGAAGGATTTTTACATTCCCTGTTCGGGTCAGTTAAAGTTAGAATAAAAACTACAAGAGTTTTCCCACAGGCAAATTAGTCTTCAGAGGAGAACTACTGTTAAAAGTGTACTTTAGTCTCAGAACTGTATCTGGGAAACTGTCTCTTTAGTTCCTCTCAATAAATCAGAAGAGTAACAGTGAAAATTGAGAGATCTGCCTTTATTTGGTCGACTCTGTCATTACTGCTGTAAAAGTGATTTGCACTCTGGAGCAGGAGGTCATAATTATTATATCCAGGACCACACCTTGTTCTTATCTTCCTGTGTTACCAGGCACAGCCAGTCAAACATTTTTTTCGAAAGGTCGTCTGCAAACAGATGCCCATTTACGGAACAAGCTCTGATAACCTGGAGGGTGTGGTCAGCAGGTCCCCTTTCCCAGGATTCCTGTGGAGATCTGTCTCTCTGGAAGAGCTCACAGGGAGCGAAGCTGGAGGGAGAGACGGAGAGAGAGACGAGTTTATGAAGAAGGAATGAATAAAGAAGGTGTGAGAAACAAACTACACTCTGCTGGGATGTAAATGAACATTCTGTTAATCAAATAATACTAAAGAGGAGAGAAAGACAGTCAGATTGAGGAAAGAAGGAAACTGAAAGTATTAAGAAGGAGAGCATTTGAAGAGGACACCCAGTCATCATGATCACTCTGGAGAACCGTTCCATTACGATGCCACTGGCCATTGTGCGAATCCTGGAGATCCTGCTGTCCTGTGTCTGTTTCAGCCTTGTAGCCTCTGTGGGCAATTTCAGCATCATCTCATACTGGACCTGGAGCATGTTCACCTGGTGCTTCTGCTGCTTCGTGTCTCTTCTAATCCTCATCCTGGAGTGCAGCAACCTCAGTGCCAGAGTGCCCATCTCCTGGAACGACTTCACCTCGGCCTTCGCCATGTTGGCCACGCTGATGGTGCTCGCTGCCTCCATCATCTACCCCACCTTCTTTGTTTGCAGTTCGTGTTCTCGCCAGATTGCTGCCACAGTCATGTCCTGTCTCTGTTTCATTGTTTACGCTGTAGAGGTGGGACTGACTCGGGCCAAACCCGGCGAGATCAGTGGCTTCCTGTCCACTGTTCCAGGCTTGTTGAAGGTTCTGGAAGCTTTTGTCGCCTGCATCATCTTCACCTCGCTCCCAGGCGGATACTCCAGCTCCCCTGGACTGCAGTGGTGTGTGGCAGTTTACTCTCTCTGCTTCATCTTCGCTTTCCTCATCATCATCCTCACCATCGGCCGGCTGCTGGCGCTGTGCCCGTTTCCCTTTGACAAAGTGCTAACAGGCTACAATGTGCTGGCTGTGCTGATGTATATGACAGCAGTGGTCATTTGGCCTTTCTACAGTTTCAGAGAAAACCCGAGACCAGCGAACTGCAATCACTGTTTGTGGGACAACCTGGTGGTGGTGAGCGTCATGACAGGCATCAACCTCATCGCTTATATTGTGGACACATACTATTCAGTGCGCCTAACATTCTTTATTACACCTGCGTAAAGATGACAACAGACATACAGACCTGCTGTGTGACTTACTTTGTAAATTCAAATTGATGAATTAAAAAGAGTCTACAAGTGTGTTATGTATCCACCATACTTTATTACATCAGTATGGAGTGTGTTCTGTAACCCTTTAGATCAGGGGTCACCAACATGGTGCCCCCAAGGACCGCATGAGTAGCCCTCGGACCTGTTCTAAAAATAGCACAACTCACCAGTGAGCAGCTTCTAACATTTAATTTTATCCTGTTGCTATTCTTCTTTAATCACATTTGCATTTATATGGATTTTAAAATGACAATATCTAAACGAAAAGCATTTAAAACATGTTTATTGTACATAAGTTTAGGCAAACTCTGTTCTAGTGTGTCAAACTGGTAGCCCTTCGAATGACTCAGTACCCGTGAAGTAGCTCTCAGTTTCAAAAAGGTTGTTGACCCCTGATTTACGCTACAAAAAAAGTGGCATTTTTTTTTACCACATCACATTTTTGCGTTTTTTCACTATACACGGGCACTCCGACATTGGCCTTGCTGCACTGCCTAGCAGTGAGGTTTAGGATCTAATTTAAAGTTTTGCTGCTTGTTTTTAAAGCTCTAAACGGGTTAGTGCCTCTATATTTAACAGAATTACTGCACTTTCATATTCCTGCCAGAACACTTAGGTCATCTGATCAGCTGTTGCTAAGAGTCTCTAGGACAAGATGGAAGACCAGAGCTGACTGAGCCCTTGGGGTGGCAGCCCCTAGGCTTTGGAATGACCTACCTTTACATCTGCTCAGACTCTGGATGATTTTAAATCTGCTTTATTGTTTTCTCTGAGGCATTTGAATAATCGTCTTTATTTTTTCCTATGGCTTTTAATTTAAGATGGGCCATTATTTCTTTGTTTTATGTCTCTTGCACTATGTTTTATTGTAAATATCTTGTATGTTCTGTTCTTTTCTTGTATTGATCTGTACAACACCTTGATCAACATTTGTTTAAAAGGTGCTTCATGTCCTTCTCTGGCAGGGTCTTCGATAGCGGTCTTCAGTGTCATGTCTGAAATAATCAAGTATTACATAGAGCCAAATCCCCTAACAGCCATCTATTTTTATTTATTTGTTTGCTAAATTTGTATTTATTTGTTTAATTTTCTTTAGTTATTTGTTTCCCTTTTAATTTCTATCTTCATTACTAATCTGATTATATATTTTTACTGTGTACATTTTCTGTCTTTTTATTTCAGTTTTTGGTTAAACTAGTTGTGGGAGGGGGTGCTAATGGGTGGTTAGGGGTCCTATTAAAGGATGTTTGGGAAGATTGAAAATAGGAAAATGCCATCTTTTCTTCTCTTCTATATTTTGTATGCCTTTGACAGTCAACCTTGAACTGAAAGGTGCTTTATGAATAAACTTTGACTTGACTTGGTCAAACTGTCACTTTAAGAGCTTTAAACTAAACCTCTTTTACATAAACTGTGTTTTTCTCCGCAAAGATTTTTCTCCTGTGATCGTCACCGTTGACCCGAAGGAGCCGGCGGTCGGTCAGCGGTTCCAGGTTAAATGTGTGGTGACCGTTCACCCAGACGTGACGGCTGAGCTGAAGCTGAATCGCGGGAACACAGTCGTGGCCAGTCAGACTCAGTGTGAACGTGAAGATGAAGAACACTGTGAGGTTTCTGCTGCAGATCAAACCCAGTCCAGTGAAGCACAGTACCAGTGTGAGGTTAGACTGCAGGTGGGGTCCTCACACCACACTGAAACCTCTTCACTACAGCTCAGGCTGAAAGGTGGGTCACAGGGTTATAGGTCTGGGTTTTTGGAAGATTTCTGCATCAGTGAAGCTCTTGTCTTTATTAATGATTATGTTTATATTAATCATTATTACAGCTTAGGTCTTATCACAGGAGGCTTTTAATGCAGAACTTTTAAAACTAAAACTTTTTTATAATTGTAATTCCAGCAGTGCCTGTTATTCATGCATTCAACAAGTGCTCTGTGTGTGTGTGTCCAGAACCTGCTGCTGTGAATACAACCCCTCGGATTTGGCCCACATCATCATCCACAGCAGCCTTACAGCAGTCTAAAGGTACGACTCGAGTGTTTCCTCATTTCTTCTTCTCAATTCTTCCTCCCTTGATCCCTCAGAATGTAGGAGACAAATTTCAGATCGACACGTCTCTGATTAGAGTGAGAGAGAGATGGGAAAAAAACAAAAAAAAGAGAGTTGTACAGTTCCTATCATCAGATTTAGCAGAGTTCATAATGTTTTCTGTGTTATTTCTGCTCTGAACATGTTTCTTGCATTCAAATGTAAACCTGAAGCTTCTGTGCTGTGAAGTCAAACCACACACACTCACACACAAGACTCTAACCAGCCTTTTTGAAAACCTCCTCAAACAAAACAGCGTTACTTGAGGACCACCATGTTCTGCAGACGCTGCATTCACTGTGTTCCCCAGTTGACACAGTATGTCAGTATGTGGCCTATATTGCAAGTGCCAAAAGTGCCAGGTAGATGTGGAAACTGGGTTAAACAGCATTGTTTCCATACAAAAGATTTTGGTGAAACATTTTAAATACAATTCTTTATATCCATTTATGCACTAATAATGGCAATCAATGACAAAAACTTGACCATTGTCTGAAAATCAAAGTAGTAGGACTTGGCAGTCGGGTCTTTATTTTAGCAGTGAGGTCATACACTACGCATTACATACACATGGGCTTAATAAATAATTTCTGAATACATTTCACTTATTCCTTCCTCTCTCTCTCACACACACAAACACTACGTGGTTACTGTGCTATCACTATAGCGGTTAGGTATTAGACATATACTCAGCTTTTTAGGGATGCACTGAACATTCGGTCAAAAAAATTACGCGACCGAAAGAGTGATGACGAAATCAACAACTGTGTTGCCTTCTCGCCTTGGTGTTAGCCGCTGCTCACCAGGCATGGTTCGCTCGGCAACTGAGCAGCTCCAAAAATGAGACGATCTGGAGAGCTAGGTCTGTGCTTTCCTCCCTCAGAACCGGAGCTTTTATTTTCTTTCTTTAAAGAGAACATTTTTTTAAAGAATAAGAAGAGCAGCAATAAAAAGAAAAACTTTCCCGCAATACCACACACACAACCCTGAAAAACTACATCCCCCAGCATGCACAGTTCCTTAAAGCAATAGGCTCGATCGCAAAACATCCCGATCTCCATGCAGAGTATGAAGCACAGAAGAGGCAAGACCCCTTTTTTGGGAAAAGGCAAGAAACCAGGACCACAGCATTTCTACATGACCACAGCTTTCCTGTAGAAATACAACATTCCTTCAGGACCACAATGTTCCTCCAAGACTCCAATGTTCCCTCAGGACCACAACATTTCTCCAGGACCACAGCTTTCTTTCAGGACCACAGCGTTCCTCCAGGACCACAGCATTTCTCCAGGACCACAGCCTTCCTTCATGACCACAGCATTTCTCCAGGACCACAGCTTTTCTTCATGACCACAGCATTTCTCCAGGACCACAGATTTCCTTTAGGACCACAGCATTCCTCCAGGGCCATAAGGTTCCACCAGGAACCACAAGAGCAACAAAACAATTTTACAGGATGAGACAACCTACAGTGCAGTCGCAGTTACAGTGCAAGTATAATAAATACAGGAGCAGTTGGGGTGAAAGTTCTTCCTTCACGGTGAAACAGTTCAGTGTGTGTATGTGCTGTGCTTGGGGGATGACTACATGTATTAGCAAGCCGCATTCTGTGTTTTGATAAGGAAGTTTACATATTTTTATGATTAACTCATGCGAGATTGCCAGATCACCACTGGGAAACGTACTATAAAGCTACCTTTTTTATCTGTGATGTTCTACACTGTAGCATTTAAATGAAAGTTTTGTTAAAAAAAATAATAAAGAAAAACAAAGAAAAAATAAACAATGAAAATAATAAACTAAATTAAAAACAACACACACTAAATCATTAGTAGTAATGATGCAATAATGCCTTTTGAATAACGAATTTAACCAATATGCTTATTGATAGTACCTAAAACCCGTAAAGTAGCTAATGGAAGCTTATAGCCAACCAGATAGCATGGGGCCTAAATCATCACACATTGTGCAGGTGTTCAGATTCTCAAATCGACTTGTACTTTCTCTAAGAGAGCTGGGTGATGAGGGACACATCACATGTATATTGTCGTTTCCTCTAAAGAGGGTCTAAAGGAGCAGTTTCTATGATCAGACTAATGCAGAAGAAGCTCTGATGTGAAGATACGCTGATGTGAGGAGGCATGTTGCCTTGAAGCAGAGACAGCACAGCTGAAGTCTCTTACGTCCAGTTGGGTTCCTTTTCTTTCTAAAGATAAACACTTTGGAAGTCCATCAAACTTTACTGTGGTGAACACCCTCTTATTAGCAACCCGGAAAGGAGTGGTCCTTCCTGCAGCAACAGTCGGATGTCCTTCCCATCAGTTGTGAAAGATCCAGTTTAGAAAGAGCTCTGCTGCTCACTGGCTCCACCTGCTGGACAGAAACTTCACCTACCGTGAAATAATGTGAGGGAGGTTTCACACACACAGCACAGCTGAAATCTCTGAAGATCGTTTGGCGACAGACCTCCTAAGTAAAAATAATATTTGAAAATAAACTGTGAAGCCTTCAGAATGATCTGGATTTGTGCATCATGGCAATGTAATGTGTGTATGAATCTTTGTTATTGGTCATGTTTATACTTATTAATAATCATTTAGAAGGACAGATCTCATCACAGGAGTTTTTTTATGCAGGATTTTTTTGTTAAAACTGCAGGCTAACTTGCTTATCAGTGTACCTTAATCTGAGATTGTTATTAATAAATTCATCAAGTGCTCTGTGTGTGTGTGTGTGTGTCCAGAACCTGCTGCTGTGACTAGAACCTCTCCAGTCAGCGTCACAACATCATCATCCAAAGCAGAGAAGTCTAAAGGTACGATTCAAGTGTTTCCTCATTTCTTCTACTCGTTTCTTCCTACCCCACTCTCTCAGAATGTAGGAGACATTCAGACCTCCACTGTCTCTGATTAGAGAGAGAGAGAGACAAAGAGAGCTGGGATAAGATCTCTGCAGTGGGCAGCCAACAGTGCAGCCCCCGGGGAGCAGTACCTTGCTCAATTGTACCTCAGTGGTGCCACTGGCAGTCCTGGGATTCAAATACCCTCCAACCTTCTGCTTACAAGGGCAACTTGTAATCTGACCATCAGACTTCCAGCTTGGTATGACAGAGAAGACGTGATTGAAGTAATGTGGATCCTACGGCATCATAGAGGGACCAAAAAACGCCAGTAAATCATAAACCTGGGTTATAGTGTGGTGCAATAGTGCCACCTACTAGCGTAACACTTCTGCTGCCTTACACATACTTGAAAATATAAGCAAGAGTGTGTGTTTAGTTGCTAATACACTGCTGTTTATTTAAACTTTTTGTTCTTTAGAACTTTTTGGTTCTCAACTTTGCTGTATGGCGAACTGTACCGAACCGTGATGTCAGAACTATAGTGTAAACCGAACCGTGACCTTTCTGTACCATATACACACAGAATACATGTCTAGGGTCATGAAACAGTCGTGAAACAGAGCTGCATTTTAACATCTCAACATTGTTCTTCACAGATCACTCCCCCACCCTCATCACCACCACCTCGCTGGCTGCGATCCTCGTCCTGGCTTTTCTGGCTGTCCTGATCTGGCGTCATATGAAACGTAGAGAACCGAAGAATAAGGAGGCACACCCCCTTCAGTGCCCTTAGTCTGTCTCTGACACATTTCTGTTATATCTTTAACAACCTTATATATACAGTACTGTTCAAAAAGCACCTATTCAAATTATTTAACGCTTTTTTCTCAGTTTGTGATAATTAATGCATCTTTATGCCAGCAAAGTTAACATTAGAATAAATGCAAATTAAAAAAAGCAGTAAAACGTGTTAGATCAGATTTGGGGGTAAAAGAGTAGTTGATATTGTGTGAGCTGGTGAGGAGAACACAGGTTCTGTTCCAGATTCCTCCTCAGATCCTCCATCCGTTGTTTGGATTGTGAAACTCCATCAGCAGCTCCTGATTTAATTTGAAAATGAATCAAAACAGGTTTCTGATGGGAACTACAAGTAATACTAGACTTAAACAAGAAACAGGTTGATATATTGAATGTGACGTCACTATTTACTGTACAATATTATTTGTATTTATTAGTTTAGTTTATGTATTAATATTAATGCGAAAATATTATTTTCGTAGGTGTTTAAGATCTTTGCACAGTACTGTATGTAAGTGTGTGTGTGTGTGCATTTATATATATTTATGTAGTTGAATATAAAGACAATATCCCAGATGGTGGCACTTGTGTGCACCAAAAGAATGGATGCGAATTTTTACAATATAGAAAAAACATTGCACATTTCACATCTACTAATTCACTAACAAACATGTTTATAGCCATTTACCTAGTTTCAGGAACTGGGCATTGAATTTATTCCGTGTTATTTCTGCTCTTAACATGTTCACTGCATGTTCACTGTAAACGTGCAGCTCCTGTGCTGTGAATTCAAACCACACACACACACACACACACTGCACTAACCAAAATGTGATCAATGAGCTACTAATAGTTTTGTACGATATTTGCATGTTTCAGTCCTACCCACATGTGGAGTGGATGGTGACCCCTACTGGTGGTCGTTGGGGGGTTAGCGAGTAGTGACTGATATAGCCAAAATAGCACGGAGGCTAAATAATCACATTGGCTTGAAGTGTAATAGATTTGTGTATGTGGTTTTTGACACACTGTTATCACTAAACAATGACTATAAATTAACTATGGACTGCAATTTATAATAATTTCTGTTTAATATAAACCTTATTGAACTGTTCTCATTCCGATGGTCATTCCTTTCCTGACCAGCAGGGGTCAGCAGTGTATTATAATATTCTTCAACAATCCATTCAAAATAAAACTACTGCGCTTTTATTGAGCCTTCTTTCAACAGGCATTATTATTATATTATATTATGTTATATTATATGCGGTTACACAGTTATTTAAGTCAGTTATATTAGCTATTTAACATGGACCTTCTGGATGGAAAGTTTGAGTTTGACCTTTCTGACCTTTTTCTGTTTGTTTCGGAAAATGAATAAATATTTAAATATTTTTCTGCTGCAAAATTGCTTTTATATAAATAAAATGATGGTTTTTGCATGTGTAAATATAACAACAACCGGGTTATTCTACGTGAGTCAGTCCACAGTGTGACCCACATCATCCTTATTAATAATCTCATCATAAGGCTATTAATTATAGAGGGTAATCTCCCCCTTCTAATGGCAAGTAAGGCTGATTAACGCTACACATGCTTTACTGGCCACATGTCGGCCTACAGCTGAACTAGTTAGACTGCAAAGTGGACATTTTCATGTCTCTGTTTGGGAATCTCTAAGACAAGGATTCCCAACCTTCCCAATGCTTATTCCTAATCTTCCCAATACTGATCCCCAACCTTCCCAAAGGATATTTCCAACCAACCCAGTGCTGATTCCCAACCTTCATAATGGGTATTTACAACTTTCCCAACGCTGGTTCCTAACTTTACCAAACAGTAATTCCCTGCCTTACCAACACTGATTCCCAGCTCTCCCAACAAAGATTCCTAACCTTCTCTGAGACGCTTCCCTGCCTTCTCAGTGTTGATTCCCAAATGCTGAGTCCCACTTCACAGGAACATTTAACCCAGTCACTTAAGATAAGACAACAGGTAATACAGCCTCACAAAATTTGCTTGCTTGTAGGATCACATAAACACCAGCCATTTATTTTATTTATTGCACCACTTGTACATTCAGTTGTCATTTATATGTGATGGATAAATTCTCTACGATCAAAATTTATGTCAACTTGCTCTTAAAATGTAAACTCACTGTAACTAGTTAGCCAGTGTTTATACATTTTGCCCGACCAGACAACTCTGATGCTTTGATTTTGCAAATAAGGATCACAATGGTGATGTTTACATTGCTGTGAGGATTTGATTGCAGCCCTAAACGCATTAGTGAGGTTATGTACTGATGTTGGAACACTGCTGTGAGGATTTGATTGCAGGTCCAAGAGCATTACTGGGGTCATGTTTGTGGCCTGTTTTATTAGGCCCCCCAGGCTGTTTGTCTTGTTCATTTTTATTTATTATCATATTTTTGTGCCATCCTGATTCAGAGTAAAAGGTGGGCACTAAGACTTGGGGGAAGGCACTGGGGCCCCACAGCCAATTACTGGTCCCTGAAGGAGAAAGAAACTAACAAAGAGTGAAGAAACTGCGCTCCAAGAACATCTTTAATAAAACCTCGTTAATGTGAGCGGCCAATGATGCCTGAGATGTTAACATCAACCACTAAGCAAATAAAACACTGGAAAGGAACCCCAGCGGCGAGGCTGTAGAGGAATCCAGAGGAACAGGCCGCACATGGACCTCCTTCAGGAACAGGAAGACTTACTGTGGGGGGTAGATTGGGGTGCAGAAATGGGTGAATCAGTTACAGTAGGATGACCCCTTCCTATAGAACCGTATCTACAGTGTAAATATGCAGTCCCGCAGGAACTCATAGATGAATCTGCTCCTGCTTTGTTCCCAGGATCTGCACGCACTCTCCGGCACTCAGGGCCATGGAGCGGATCTTTGACCCCTGGTGGATGTGTGTGACCTGTCTGACAAAAGGAGTCAGGGCCTCCGAGGCCTCGCTGTCAGGGGGTTTCCTCCAGCCTCACTGATACGAAGATATAGCGCCCAGTTGCCCTCACGTTTACACCAGAACTGTACGTTCAGAACAGGGCAGGCAGCACGTGTGAGTGTGTGTGTGTGTCCATGTTTATGTATGTATGTGTGTGAGTGTGTGTGTGTGTGTGCATGGGTTTGTATGTATTTGTATGTGTGTGGGTTGTGTGTGTATGCATGTTTATGCATGTGTGTGTGTGCATATGTTTGTATGTGTGTGTGCATGTATGTGTGGATATGTATGTCTATGTATGTATGTGTGTGTGTGTGTGTGTGTGTGTGTGTGTGTGTGTGTGTGTATGAGACCACAGGTCACTCACTGCCTGACAGTCCCTCTATGGAGTTTTAATGGCGTAAGTGATTTATTTATTATAATCTTCTCCACTTATGGTGGTCTTTAACTACAGAACCTGTACCTTCATCTCCACATCAAGCTTAATATGCCGCTTGAGCTCCTTCAGTAATAAAGAGTCTCCATAAAAAGTCTCTTTAATTAAGAGATTAAATACAGTGGGAGGTTTTATTAAAACCCCCGTTTCTGAAAAAAAAGTGAGTTTTAACACATCAAAATTATAACCCTGAATGTTTTAAGATCCTAACAGAGTCTCTGCTTCCATTTGTAAAAAAAAGGTTCAGTAAATAAAAGTGCTACTGTTGTTGAGGGAATCTGCACCATTCTGATCAGTGTGGTATAAACTCTCATTACTTGTTAGATCCTAAGGCAACATAGCTAAAAACTATCCTGAATTATCCTAATATTGTATTTGTGTAACAGACCACTCTCCTCTGCTTTCGTTTAGCTTCAGCTTCAAATCTGACATTTAACTGCAAACACACACACACACACATTGGCACACACACCTAGATACACATAGCAGGGGGGGTTGGTTCTGAAAGTACCTGCAGGTTGCCATGGAGACCCTGAACCAAATATCCTAATAGAAATTAATAACAGGAGATCTTGCTCTCTTTCTTCGTCTTCCTCTCTCCCTCTTACTGCTTCTCTCTGTCTCAGTCCCTCTCTACCTATGACTTTCTGTCTCTCTCTTTGTCACTCTCTCTCTCTCTCGTCTTTCCTCACTCCATCTTGCTTTTTATTGTTGCTGTATTGGAATTATTATTATTATTATTATTATTATTATTATTATTATTTATTGTTGTTGCTGGTCATGAGTACTCTTCTTTATTTGGCACCATTATTATTATTATCATCACTATTATTATTGCTATGATTGTTATTATTGTTGTTGTTATTATTGTTGTTGTTATTATTATTATTCATTATGTGTATGTTCGTTGTTATTTAATGCAGTAGAAGTTCCTGAAGCTTCTCACCCACAGTGGCTGGTTTTGTAGCATTTTTTCTTCAGATCGTGGTTTGTATGAATGTAACCCGTAAGACCCTCAGGATGTCTTGCCGGGGGGTGGGGGTGAGTTGAGGAGGGGGGATGACAGAGAGGGTCCCTTTGTACGTTCTGACATTTGTGGAGCTTTAGGTCTGTGTTCTCACACAATGTGCAGTTTCTTGGAACAGAGGATGTAAACAGGTATCACACCAGAAAGGAACTGGAGGGTGGGGGCATGTGTGTGATTGTGCCCACACTAATGTTCATCAGGAACAAACCGCATCACTCTAATTCAGCCTCCCATTATTATTTTCACAGCAGGACATGGTTTAGGGTTTTATTTTAGAAGCTTCCTGAGGAGTGAACTATGAGCCTCTGACGTCACTTAAACCTCTCCGAGCCGCCTGTTAAAGTGCCTATACCCTGCACTTTGCTCCTGTTCTTCAAGCCAAGTCAAGCCAAGTTATGTCAAGTCAAGAAGGCTTATTGTCACATCAGTCATATACACAGTACACAGTGAAACCAAACAGGATTCATTCAGGACCACAATGTTCTTCCTGAACCAGAATGTTCCTCAAGCACCGCAGTGTTTCTCCAGGACCGTTACATTCTTCCAGGACAACAACGTTCAACAAGAATCTCGATGTTTCACCAGGACCACACTGTTCTTCTAGAACCCCAACATTCTTCTGAGACCACAACGTTCCACCACAATCACAACGTCCCTCCAGGACCACAACATTCCACCAAGACAATGGTGCAAAACAAGAACAAAAATAGCAACACCATGAGACTACACAAGTGCAGGCAGGACAGGACTACGCAGAGTGCAGAGAGCAAAGAGAGAGCGTGTAAGAAAAACACAAGAGCAACAAAACAACCGAACAAGACAACATTCAGTGCAGTCGACAGGAGCAGTTACAGTACTAGTGTGACTAAATAAAGTGTGATAACACATACTGTATTCTAGCAGTAGAGTTGTTAAAGTATGCACAAATTGCAAATTTAGAGGCAGAGAACACAAATAAGGGCACAACAGATAATGTCAAGTATATGATAAATATGTGGCAGTTGTTTAAGGCAGAACGGTTCAGTGGTTATATACTGAAAAATATTTTATTTTAGGTCCATGTATAACATCTGTGTGCTTTTATTGACCATTAACAGCCACCATTCGTTTCCGCAGTCTCTCTTTATCCCTGTTATTGTGTCTTTAAGACTGATATCTGTAAATGAGCTCTGTTCTGACTGGCTGACCTGTATTGTGTCTCATTCAACAGCCTCGGGCTGAAATAGGGATAAACTGCTGTAGGCTGAAAAGGAAATGTACTGTAAATGTAGCGGTTATATACACTATGTAGAAGGGTCTTTGCTGCTTACTTTTCATATGTGGACTGGGAAACAACATGTTTTGAAAATGTAAAAGTGTTTATGTACTACAAGAAACAATTTATGGCCATTTAATGAAGGCTGTAAGAGACGCTGCATAACATTTGCTCCCAGGCTGCTCCACACACTTTCTCTCTCTTTCTTAGGTGCTGCAGTCTCTCATTAGGCTGGATGGGTCCTGTGAAGCTGAACGGAACACAGACTGGTCAGTTGGGATGCTGCAACTGGCAGCGCTTTATTGCATCAGCACACTTAGTAAAGCAGTGTGTTTGTGTGTGTGTTAAAAACATGCTCTCTGAACTAAAGTTCATGGCCATAGGCTGTCTGTTTGGGTCATTTCTGATGGGGTCCTTTAGAACAATTGGGACGTGTTGTGTGTGTGCGCTGTAGGCAAAGCGGCCTTGTACAGTCTGTGTCATTGTCTGCCTATCTCAGACAGCAGGAATGTATGGAGGCAGAAAAAGAAACACATTTTTATCTCCTTTTCACTCTGTGTTCCTGTTTCTCATCCGCAGACACTCAAATTATCTATGTTTTCTTACACTTCACCTCCTCTTAGCCCACAAGAGCCCCTAAACCCCCCAAACACCCGCTTATATTTTCATTATACAGTGCATCGAAAATTAAAGGTTCACTGCACATTCCTACTGGATTAATATCAAATTTACACACAAAGCAGATTCATACTGGACTAATATCAAATTTACACACACTGCAGATTCCTACTGGATTAATATCAAATTTACACACAAAGCAGATTCATACTGGATTAATATCAAATTTACACACACTGCAGATTTATACTGGATTAATATCAAATTTACACACACTGCAGATTTATACTGGATTAATATCAAATTTACACACAAAGCAGATTCATACTGGATTAATATCAAATTTACACACAGAGCAGATTCATACTGGATTAATATCAAATATACTCACACTGCAGATTTATACTGGATTAATATCAAATTTACACACACTGCAGATTTTACTGAACTGATATTAAGTTTCACACTGCAGATTCATATTGGACTAGAATCTAATTTACACACCCTTCAGAATCATACTGAACTAATATCCAGTTTACACATACTGCAGATTCATACTGGATTAATATCCAATTCTCCATCTCTTTCACACACACACACTGCAGATTTATACAGGCTTAATATCAAATTTATACAAACTGCAGGAATTAAAATCAGAACCACACTGCAGCTTCATACTGGATTACTATCAAGTTTACACACACTGCAGCTTCATACTGGATTAAAATCCCTCCACAGTTATTGCTGGCAGACAAAATAAGCAAATCAGTTTCTACAATTCCAGTTTATAAAATGATTTCAGTGAAATAAAATGTGCTAAAATGTGCCACAGAAATTAGTCTAGCTTGTTTTAGAACTTCTAAAGCAGAACGTGACACAGAAATCAGTGAGTTTTTTTAGCGATTTGTATTTGACAAAAAATACCTTTTGTATTTAAGAAGCAACAAAAATTACCTTAACAAATATTTAGCTCTTGCAAGTAAGATGTGCACATCTGCTCTATAATAACAGTATACTATTTCACACATTCTCACACACATACACGCACACACCAAATGTGTGCTATGTGTTTCTCTTTAGTATCTCTGTCCATCTCACCTTTTAAAAGGGGATGGCCTGGTAATTAGGGAGTTTCCCCTGCAATCAGAAGGCTGTGAGTTTGAATCCCAGGACTGCTGGTGACACCAATGAGGTACCCTTGAGCAAGGTACCATCCCCACACACTGCTCCCGGGGCACTGCGTTACTGGCTGCCCACTGTTTCACTTGGGGAATGGATTAAATATAGAGAAATGTTTCACATTGTTCACACTGTGCGTTCACTTGATGGATATGATTGGATTATAATTGCTCTCCTGAATCCAGGTTCCAAAGATACTCCAGTCCGGCTTTTCTCTCATACACTGTGTTATTGGCACACATTCAGGAAAGGAGATCCGTGTATAGAGAGAGAGAAAGAGAGAGAGAGAGAGAGAGAGAAAGAGAGAGAGAGAGAGAGAGAGAGAGAGAGAGATGTCAAATCCTGGAGCTACCTCTAACGTATGGAGAGAAAAAAAACACACACACACAAACACCCTCTCTGCCTAATCTCCTCCTGTTCTGGTTCCTGCTGGACTGAGTGCTGAAGACGAGCAACTGGGTCGTTCCTCTAGACAGCTCGCCTGTGTTGATAAGGACAGACCAGATAGTAGGCGAGGCAGAAGGAGAGGGGAAAAAGGGAAAGAGGCCACAGCGAGACTCGTGGAGGTGGAAAAGTCAGGGTGAAATCTCAGCTCGCTGCTCCTTCTTCTGGACCTGACTGTGCTGCGGAGCTCCTGGAGTTCGAGCCGAGACCTTCAGAGCTCTGTGCGGTTTAATCTCAGCAACACTTTGAGATACTTTACAGTGGAGACGAGAGACAGTGCTGTTTCTGGTGAAACTGACTTTTATGAAGGTCCTCCGCGGTGCAGAACATTACTGTTTTGGCGAAGAACCTCAAAGTTGAGGAACATTAGAAGCTTCTGAGCTAAACTAACGTTATCTGAGTACGTTAGTCTCATTATTAACAATAAAGGTGCTGTTTTTGTATTAAAAAACAGTTTTAAAGAAGTCTGGGAGCTGCGGAGTTAAGTTTGTGACCCCCCTCCCTTCGGGCTGGCTAAGCTAGGCTAAGCTAACTTTGTTTTGGCCTTTGCGAGTGGCTCAAGCCAGCGAATTTTTGTGGCTAAAAGTAAAACTAAAATACGTCTTTGGGGTCCGGAAGTGGCTCAGAAATGAAGACCGAACAGGGCTTATCGTGCAGAGTTAGCACACACCGTGCTTCGGGTCGACGGTGGTTCTGAATGAGGAGCTAGCTGAGCCGAGCTAAGGCTAGCAGGCTAAAGCGACGGAACACGTTGAACTTTCATCTCCGCCCATTTTTTCAGGAGGGCGAGGAGAGTATTTTAAAGTTTAGACACTAAAGTTGTTTAGTAAACAGCTGAGAAAGCGAAAGAGACGCTGTGTTTCTGGAAGGGGGGATTCCGGAGCTCTGTGGGACCCCGGGAGAGAATCAGGATGCGGCTCCGGACCATGGCAGGGCTGCTGTTGGCCGTCCTCGCCGCCTGGACTTGCCAGCTGAGCAGCGGGGAGAGTAAGTCCACCCTCTTCTCACACCTTCTCACTTTCGCCCCTTATTCAACACCACTCCCGGTCCGTTTCTCCACATTTCAGGACCAGGCTTCGTGTACATTGAGTAGCCGCCGCTGCCGCGGGTGAGGCGGAGCGGTGAGCCGGGCTGTAGGAGCTCCGGCCGGGTGATCAGGGGGAGACACAGCAATGCTACCGGAGCTCCTACGCCCTTACAGAGCTGAGAGAAGGAGAGTTACTTAACACACAACTTAATATCAGTTACTTAAGTTATTTTCTGTAACTAGTGACTCACAATGGAATACATTTATATGCATGTACATATAACGTACACTCTAAAGATACTAAAATGTAATGTTGGTGTAGTACACGTGTGTATATACGTACATACATACATATGTAATTATATGGTATACACAAACACAACGTATTTTTGCTGTGTGTATATGAATATGCATGTGTATATGAATATATATAAATGTATATGTATATAAATACACACACACTACGCACACCCTAAAGTTACTAAAATGTGCTTTTATTTTAATAAGTTTGTTTGGCATGTAAGGAATAACATGCAGTTCATACATTTCCATTGAAAAAGCAAGCTTTGTATCATTGTTTTAATGATACAGACTTTATTAGTTACCTATATTTATTTCTAGGTTTGTGTATTGTATTTAAAAGATTCTGTAACTGCCAAGTTGTCTGCAAAGATTGTGAGTGTATATGTAAGTGTAGCAGTTCTCATATAATTTACTGACAATATAAGTTTCGTTTTGCTGCGTTTTAATGATAATGTTACATTGATGTACGTTGCTCTGTATAAGAGCTAAATGCTGTAAATGTAAACACATAATATATGCACATATAGTGTAGCAGTCTGTCTATGTGGTTCTCATGTATGTTAATAGTTAATATAAGCTTTGTTTCATTAAGTTGTAATGTATTTGCTCTGTGACACTGTGTGTGTTAATAAGCAGACTGTCAGGTTGCCCCTGCTGGTCCCGAGCTTGGGATACTGGTTCTGAACAGCTGAGATCTTGTGTGCTTGCAGCCCCTCGTCACTGATTGAACACCTTTGAAAAGTCTGTTTGGGTTTCTAAGAGAATCTAGCTTTATAATATAACCCATAGTTATAGATGGAGTCCTGGGCGTGCAGGAGGAGAGTCTGCGTCCACCACGAAGCAAAGGAGAACATGTTCAGCGTCAGTGAGAAGAGCAGGAGCTGCTGGAATGTGTGCCGCAGTAATGAATGTGTTTCAGTGTTGCGCTCCGTGTGTGTGTGTGTGTGTGTTTGTTTTTCCATGAACACAAAGAGTCAGAGTTTTGCCCCCCGAGCTGGGACGAGCCGGGGCCTCTCGCCACCGGAGACCAGTTGGAAAGACGTGTTTGTGATCTAGTGCGGTTCTCTGTGGCCTTGAAGGATGTCCTGAGACAGACGGAATAAATGCAGCTGCGCTCCTGACACACTTGGCCTGGGATAACAGTGGGAGCGTCGCTGTGTCTTCAGTTCTCCCGTCCGCGCCTGTGTTTTTGTTGTTAACCTTGGAGCGCTGCATGACCTAGAACCACACCACACACACACCAGCAGGAAAGGGGGGTTGCTTTTGGACACTGTCCTGGTGGGAGGGTTCAGAGTGATCCGCTTAGATCAAGACGCTGTCCACGTGTGGACTGATTGATTTGAAAGGGTTTCTGATCATCAATAATATTGGCTGATGCGTAATAGAAACACTGGGGCAGGTTTGCAGCTGCTTTGAATTCTTTGTGGTTTTGATTAATGTTAGTTTCTAGTTAGTTTTGATATATTTATCAGTCACGGATGCCACCTGCTGGTTCCTGATATTGATTTTGAACCCTTAAGTCAATTCTGCACTGAATTTTTGATATTAATTTATTTGAATTGTTTGTTTTCATTTAAAAACTAGCAGCTATTTTTAAATGAAGCACTTTTGGATCAGACCAGCATATAATTGAAATGTGGGTAGGAGCTGGGCTGTATTGCAGTTTTTTCATTATTGGGGTGAATTATGCCTTGGTACTTATTGAGCATATTGTGGAAATCTGAGTGTTCTTGTTGGTAATATTTGTCCGTATCCTCGAAACAGGTAAAAAAAATGAAACCCCTCCAACGGCCCATCGACAAAATGAAACCCCTGCAACACCCCCAAAGCCCACCTTAATGAACCCTGTGGTGTAGGGTAATACGTATGTAGCCTGTTTTTGTTTGTTTTATTTTAATTTTTAATGCTTGTGCATATACGCCCCAGATGCACTGGGAAGTGATCAGTTTGCAGTGTAAATAAACCACATCAACTTCTTATGTTAAAAAAAAAACCTAGCAGCTAGGATATGATGATATGGACCTTTTAAAATGTCACATTCAGTGTGGACGGGTAAAGTGCATCGCTCAATGAGTAATAGGTTTCATGCCGAAAGTTGTCAAATGGGAAGAGCTGCATTTTAATTACGTCCTACTTTCTTTAATGCTGTCTGAAGTTTTTAATTAGGGAAATGAAAAAGCTGGTTTTCTTACTGAAGGAAAGGCCTGGAACTTGATTTATTGTAATTATATTCACAGTAAATGGTCAGAAAAACCACAGTTAGATTTTCCCTTCATTTAGCCAGACGCTGACGTCACACTGCCCGCTTGGTTGGAGGTGTTTCTCTGCATTCAGCACGATGCACTCAGAATTCTTACTGAGGCATATTTTGATGTAATTATGGATGGATATTACTGATCCTGATACCACTACTAAAGACAAATAAAGACCTGCGAAAAAATCTGAGAATATTCAGCAATTATTTAAAATTTCAGTTATTGTCCTGAATTTACTATTAGGGCTGTAACGACACAGCAAACACACGATTCGCGGTGATTTTTGACCACGATTCGGTTCGTATCACGATTCATTTGCGCTGGAGGACAGGAAAAATTCTGAGGCGCCATTTTGTTTGGAGACACCTTATCTTTACCACAAAATTATAAACCAATAA
>JBBPCY010098163.1:0-21067 GCA_037974405.1 Brachyalestes nurse | reverse complement strand
CATATATGAAATAGTATGATATACACAAATAGTATGATATAAATATATATAAATTTATATATATATAAATGTAAATATTTGCATACTATATATTTAATATTTTAAATATTAATATTACATACATATTTAATCATTCGATGTATATTTAATAATTAAAACAGTTATTAGATGTTATTGGACGCTGAGGTAGAGTAGTGAGGGCGCGTGGGGCTGCGTCATGCGCGTGCGACTGAAAGCGGTGGCGCATGCGCGCTGTGCTGACCTTCCCCTGGCGGAGTCCGGGACCTTGAGCAAATTGCAGACAAACTCTCTGAAATCCTGCTTTTTGTGGGTTATAAACCCCACCATGCCCGGTGATGTTGAAATTCCGACTCTGTCGGAGCTAAACGTCGATGAGGTATGTGTGTGCAATGTTTGAAATCCCTAAAATAGGTTCTTAACTTGCTTAACACCGATAGTGCTGGAAGTTAGCTTAACTTACTTCTAAACACTGAGGTTCTGACTTCACTCTCTCAGAACGACATGTCTGTCTGCCGAAATAAACACATTCATTCCACATTACCATTATTTATACGCTGGCTGACTAAACTCTGCAGGCTCTTTTACCTATTTGTTGTTAGTAGCTAGCTAGCTAGCTAGCTAGCTAGCTAGCAAAGCCGCACACTGTTTTTGTTTGTGTTTTTGTTCGTGTTTTTGTGTGTGTCCTGTTTGCAGCTCGGTGACTCCTGTGTTCTCGCAAACATGAGGTCATAATGTCACTCCTGAGTATATCAGTTTTGGAATTATTACTTAAACCTACAATTTTTAATATTTGTAATGCATATAAATCTTTGAGTACAAATATTTAAACACTATTTTAAATGCGAGACCTGTAGATCAGTGTTTCACAGCTCCAGTCAAGATTCCAGATGTTTTTTGTAACACAGACCGTTATACAATTACAGCCTGCAGTGAAAGGTAACCTTGGATAACTCCTGAGACAGTGCAGTAATTATAAAATTGAAAACAGAATAAAGAGTAGAATAGTATAATACTTTGACAAACATATACAGCTGCAAACAGTAGTCCGGTAGTTTTATTCTGGTTTAATCTGATTCTGTTATGTTTTGATTAGCTGATCTGAGTGGGATGCAAGAGTGTGAAACTGTAAATTGCAAATGGACTTCAGGACCAGAGCCTTAAAATAAAGGAGAGGGGATGTCTGTTCTTAATAAAGTCTATTGTTGTGTATAGAACTGTGACCCATTAAATCATTTCACAAATGGTTCTTTGCATGATTAAAGCTTTTTCTATGTGATGGAGAAACTTTTGTATACTGTTCTTTAATGAGCCTTATGTAACAGTTCTGTATAGCACCAAAACGGGTTCTAGTACCGTTAAAAGTCAGACATAGAACCCTTTTTGCTAAGAGTAAAGCCAACTATTTCAGCTGGATGTTATTTCAGCAGGTGTTGACAAAATTCTGAATTAAACACCAATAATCATTGACTTGTCTTAACAAACCTCTAATATGAAGAAAACAGCCAGAAAAATGAGAAGTGAAACGATCAAGTTCTGATAGTCATAGTTGACAGTTGATCCCTCACAATCATTACATTACCTTCATTTTGCAGAAGGATATATCTAAAGCGACTTAGAATTTAAGAAACCAATCACGTTTTAGGACCGTGTGAGAACCGGAGGAGAGTTCCAAGTGTTAAGTCTTTAAGTAGGGAGTAATGCAAGATGATGTGAGCTTGTTCAGAAGAGCAAGTGTGATTTATGATAAATAGTGTGATAGTCAGTAAAGAACTCTTTAACTAAAACTTCAAATATAAAATGAAAGACAAAGCATTTATGATTGGTATTTGTAATTTAAAATCAGTATTGACACTTGTCACAAATTTATTATTTTAGTTTCATTAAATAAAACTTTCTCTAGTGTAGTGACAGAGTCTTTACACCTGTTCATCTGTTCTCTTGAAATAGGTAAATGTATCCTCAGCTGTACTGAAAGCAGCTGCACATCACTATGGCTCGCAATGTGACAAAGCCAATAAGGAGTTCATGCTGTGCAGATGGGAGGAGAAAGACCCCAGGAAATGCCTGAACGAAGGGAGGAAAGTCAATGAGTGTGCCATTAACTTCTTCAGGTACTCACACAGCTTTTCCCTCTGACACATTCGAGCTTTCGCTATGCTTTAAAACTAACTGGTTCCTATTCTCTTTTACACCTTAGTTGTAATTAACATTTCCGTGTTTGTTCTTTAGGGTTACATGGTTTTAACTCATGCACGTGTTTGAGATTTTACTCTGCTTTTTATTCACAATAGAAAATGGAGAGAAATGTCCGCAAACCAACATGGCCTAGCCTTGACATGCATGCTTTGTAGACATATTATACAAACAGGCTGGAGTTTATGTAAAGGAGAATTAAAGCAGGCTTCTTTCCTTTCGGGAGATATCATGTTCACACTGAAGCATTGCTAGTCTTTGGTCGCAGATTTTCACTGATTCCCTTCCTGTGTCTTAGGAGGGATTAACTGTGTTTTGAAAGTGCTGAATGTGTTGTATGGAGAATATAGGGGTGGGGAACAGGATGCCTGTAAACTTTTCATGGCTAATTTCAGTGACGAGTACCATTTGGGCTTTTTGTTTCACGTGGGCTTAGTGATGTTTTGCAGTCAATAAAATGGCCTTGCGTATGCGGTTCTACAGTAATTTGTTTTTATGCAGCACAGGTCTCACACATGGTTTGATACTGGAGACAACAGGGTAAACGTATTTGGCCAATAAGATCATCTGATTTTTAACTACCCACTGGTTTTATAAGTATTTGTGAAAATATCACATATGTCCGTGTAAATAGCATTTTTGGTTGAAATTTTTCTATGACAACAAAATAAGTTAATATGAGACATTCTCTTTCACTGTATGTGTTTGAACCACAAACAGCACCGTGAATTAAATAACAAATGCATACAAAATCTTAACTTTAACACGCATTATTTACTTATCTACATTGCTATAAATTTACAGACCTTCTATTGTGTATTGGAGATTAAAAAGAATGACCACTGAGAACTGAATAGCAAATCAGTCCATAAAACAATGTTTAAATAAAACTTTTGGGGTATAAAGTTAAAATGGATATAAAAATATATCGTCCAATACATCCGGTACTTAAATGTATTGCCCCTTAAAGCTAGTATTTGCCACACAATCATGTAAAATCATTGGACAAAAACTTCATCCAGGTAGGTCAGGATTACTTTTTGTCCCACATTAGCCCACTTTCCCACTAACTGGGTGCACCTTCAAAGCTATGTGCCCTTTCTGGCATTTCACCTGCTGTTCCACATTGAGAACGTGGGTTGAGGTATGGTGTCCTTTGGCAGTCAGTCAAAGCGTCCCCATGTTTGTTGAACCAGTCATGCACAGAGGTGGACCAATATACTGTACAGTTTTGTTTCTGGAATGTGGGAGCGTTCGTGTCACTGCTTGGACTTGAAGAACGAAGTTAGTGAAGAGTGGGCTAAAATGGACAGGAACTGTCTTAAGAGGTTGGTGTGATCCTTACCTTAAAGAAATGATGCTGTGAATAAGCCAAGGGGACAAAAAACAAGTCTTGGAGAAGAAATGGTTGTTAGGGAAGTGCCCCTGTGATCTGAGGATCATGGGTTTGAATCCCAGGACTGTCAGTGGAACCACAGAGGTTCTCTTGAGCAAGGTACCCTCCCCATACACTGTTCCCTGGGCGCTGCATCATAAGTGCAGAGAAAACAAATTCACGCTGTTTAAGGCTGTAACGACACACCAAACTCACGATTCGGTTCGTTTCATGATTTTTGACCCACGATTCGGTTCATATCACGATTAATTTGCGGTGAAGGTGAGGAGAAATTCTGAGGCGCCATTTTGTTTGGAGACACCTTATCTCTGCCACAAAGTTATAAATCAATAAACACTTAAATACCGCTTACTTTTCATTCATACTGAGGACAAGGCTTCGGTCTCTCTCGGTTCACCGCTCCGTTCAAACAAAAAACCGCTCCACCCAGCTGCCCGGAGCCACAAAACTCGCTCAAAACACAATAAAACAACTCCAACGCAGTTTTATCACAACCCAGCCAGCTTATAGACACTTTTAAGCCCAGTGTCATAACTTACATGTACTCACAGCAAATCAATTCAGCAAACAAAGAGTCCGTCCGTGCTTGTAGTGTCGCGAATTCGGTTTTGTATCTTATATCGTTACAGCCCTAACACTGTTCGTACTGTGTGCTGTGGTATGGTCACGTATGACTATAAGGAGCCACTATTAAAACGTTGTGTTTCTTGCTTTATTTTTTGACCAATATCCTCTTGTTTCTTTGCATGAAGATAGTGACCTTGCAAGTAAAGATGGTGAGATTGGTCTGTTTTTTATGTGCGATATGAACTGGGTTCTAAACCTTGAACACTGGTCTGTGTAACTAACAGGCATCTGGATTTATCCACATGGCTAACATAGTAGGCAGCGAAAGTAAATATTTCTGGATATTTCGGGTTTAAATAAACAATTTCAGACTTGGGTCAGACTCAGTTAAAATTGGGCCCAGGTCAGGTTCAGATTCATGTTTATGAGCAGAACTTTTGCTTTTTTGTCATTCCAGCAGTCGTTGTGTCATTCTGGCCCATTGCAGAACTCTGGGCCTTATGAATTCAGAATGCACCGGGGACCTTGAGCAGAACAAACAATTTATCAACTAATTAAAACCAAGACAGAAGTGATCAAACTCCCTGCCGTTCTTGCCTTGCTTTTCTCTTTTTGAGTGCTTGATCTATGAAACTATGTAAAAACTACAGTTCAAACATTTCCCTTGCTATCGAAAAAGCAATTTCAGTGGATTCCAAAGCAAAGGGCCTGTTTTAACCCACACAGTTTTCATTTGTGCTGGTGTGACATTATCATGATGCATGACTAAATCTCGTAATTATGTGTTGAACCTCCAGTGTCTGGTCTGCTCTGCTTACATCCTGAGTTGACCATAGAGAGCTGCCCCCTGCTCGATTATGTGTAGGAAGTGGTCTGGTTCATTTCAGTCTAGGTAATGGCAGGCGCTTGGCTCTAATAACACAGTGACGCCTCTGCACGGTGACTGGTGTCTGTCATTAAAACAGAAAGCAGCTTTCGGGTAGCCTTTGTTGGACGTCCACAAATCTCTTAACCGCGCTCTGAGGAGGCTGGAATAAACTGTTTTGTCCGCAGTGTAAACATGCAGGAGTAACGTATGCCGAGTGTGAGGGGACCTCTGCGGTTTTCAAAGATGACTTTTAGACTCAAGTTGTAAGGAGAAAAATACACATCACAGTAAATATGTGTAAAATAAATCCCATGAAATGTGGATTTTTAGATTTATATAAAACAGACTGATTGTTAATGTTTGATATTTGTCATTTTCAGCACTGTTACTCCGTAGCAGAATTATATTCAGTCAAGTAAAGTTTAACAGCACTTTAAGGAAAGTCTGTTTGTAAATTGCTAAGTTTTGATAGTAACTAGCAATTTAACAGCAATTAAATCGTATACCTACCAAGAGCTAATCTGGCTATTAAGGAATGGACCCTAGTAGTACTGTATGGTATAAACGGTATGTGATATAAATTTGGCCAACGGGAGATATTTTGATTATACCGGCCTAACGCAGAAATATCTGTTCCTCGTGAAAATGACACAAGTCACCTGCGCGGAACCACACCTACTTGCAGCACAAGGCATTAGTTTTGGAAAACGGGCGAGAGTAGAGCGCGCACGGAAGAGCAGCTTGTTAAAAAGAGTGGTCAATGAACATTTATCACGTGACAAAAACGAGACAAGACGCAATGTAAATGCTGGTCATAGGACACTCAACCTTAGTTTTGAACGGCATTACATCCCAGTACTTTTGTCCATTAAGAGGTACTGTGAATCTAGAGTGGCCAAAAGTATTGATAAGCAGCCTTTCCCATATCCATGCAAAAAAAAAGCTGATCCTAAATTGTTCTGATTTGGTTGTGTCTGTATTTGTTCAGGAATAAAAAAAAAATTAATGCAAGTTCAGCAATGCCTTTGCTATGGATTTAAATTTACAGATCAAATTATATACCACAATATATACCGTCTACTGTCTATGGTTCAATTTATATCGCAATATGAAGTGTATGCCGTATCGCACAGCCCTACACCTTACTGGAACCTCTTGTTTGCTTAATTTTGCCTAAATATTAGCAACATTTATTTATGCAAATACTGCAATGTGCTCCGCAGGCAGATTAAGGGAAACTGTGCTGAGTCCTTCACGGATTACTGGACCTGCCTGGACTACTCAAACCTGGCTGAGCTGAGACACTGCCGTAAGCAGCAGCAGGTGTTTGATAACTGTGTGCTGGAGAAGCTGGGCTGGGAGAGACCTGCTCTAGGGGACCTGTCTAAGGTGAGAAACTTCATTGTCTTATAAGATAAACCTTTATTAGTCCCACAAGTAGGAAATTTGCTTGGTCACAGCAGAAAGTGGACAGTACAAAGCAGCAAAAATTAAGAAAAAAAATGTCACAATATAGTATGAAATAGAATGTTCAAATGTACAGTCTATAGTTGTACAGTACAAAATCTAGGAATAGAAATATGGACATTTAAGACTAAATGTAGACTTGGCCAAGTTATATACATGTACACAGTGGGCCAGTTTCCCTGACAGGGATTAAGCCTAGTCTCTGAAGATTTTCCATTGAAATAGAAAAGGTAGTCTTTCACAGCACAACTTCATCCAGGACTAGGCTTAATCCCTGTCCAGGAAACCGACCCAGTGAGTATATGTAGATAAGTATATACAGAGTGAATATATAAGTGAAAATGAGAACATACACACACACACACACACACAGGTACACAATGGAGTGACAGGCCTTGACAATAGCATTAGAAATGCACCAGAAAAATTGCACATTTTAAATTGCACGTTCTGCCCAGCAGTAATAGCTTCACCCAAAAATTGCACATGTTGCATCAGAAAAATTATAAAGAGGTTACATCATTAATTTTGTTTTGCCGTTTTCTGAATCCAGTTTCTCCAGTGAAAGAAAAATGTAGTCCAAAACTGGTCTTTTGGGTTCCACAACATGAAAACTGAGTATTGTGATTATACTACTATATATAGCGATTGCAACATATCTTCCATGATATTTTAGGGCCCATATCACCTCTTTTCTTAAATAGTATTCATTCTAAGGGATAAAGATATAGGCTAGAAATGGCCATTTAAGAATTAATAATGAATTATACTTGTGGTACACAAACCTGCACAAACTATAAGGAAAAATGGAATGGAAGGAAATGGTAGAATGTGGACCCTTTAAGAACACTTTGCTAAATCAGATTAAAAAAGGTTAAAGATTGGTGAAAATAATTCTGCTTTTGTTGCATCACATGAATTTGACCAAACACCTTACCTGGAGCTGTTATTGGTGAAACAATTGTCAAACACTGTGATTAGCTATAATCTCATTTGCATATTGCAGCCTTCTGTGTTCTTAGTATTGCATAGACCAATATTGCATTAACGGTTAGCAGACTTTTTGCTATTGTGGTGGTTTCTCACACCTCACTTCTTGAGCTCTGAGAGAGATTATTTTGTGGTCTCATTGGCTGTTGCTCATTGCTGCTGCTGCTACTAAGTGTCATAAAGAAGCTCAAAATACACAATTAATTGCCAAGAAATTCATATCGGGGTCATGTGCAACATCTTACAGCCTGAGAAACTTACGCTGCTTAAGCCATTTGCACTGTGCAAGTGCACTTCAAGACATGCGTAAAGTATCCAAGACTAAAAACTGTCTACGACTGCAAAAATTGGGGCTACAATCACGTAGAGTGAACTGTGTTAACTGTGTTAACCTTATAGCCTTAGTATAGAACTAAAGAACATGTCAAGTTAACTGACTATGTCTGGCGGAAAAACATTTCCCATACTGATGCACTTCAGTGGATTCTCTAGTGCCATACAAGTTCAATCTCTTTGTTTTCTCTCAGGTGACCAAGGTGGCCACCTCCCGGCCTTTGCCCGAGAACCCCTACCACTCAAGACCCAGACCAGAGCCCAACCCTGTCATTGAGGGCCCACTAGAGCCGGCCAAGTACGGCAGCCGCATGTTTTTCTGGAACTGGTGAACGCCGCTTGACCCTCTCAGACATTTCCAAACCTCAACGGACAGTAGTGGAATTAGTGTCAGTCACTCAGCACTGTTCCTCTATCCTTATGTGTGTAAAAAAAAAGTATCAAGCTTATTGATGTTGTTGATTAAATGAATTTAATTTAAACCGCTCTGAGTTTTGTTTTATACCTTAATCATTTCAGATTTTCTTTGTTGCCAAAATATGCAGGAAATGTACTTTTCGTTTCTTTTACAAATGTTAAATTGTGCAGGCATATGAATTACTTGCAAAATCATGCAGCATAATGTTTTTGCTCAAGATCGTTCCCACATGCTTCGGACCAACATCACAATGTTAATGTAATGCCGTTACAGCATTTCAGCTAATAGGATGTAAAAAAAAAACCTTAAATATTAACATGGTTTTGACAATACTTGTCATATAATGTAATACTACTTCAAGAAAATTTGATGATGGGATAGGATAATGTATATATATTTTTGTCCTGATGTGTATAAGTTAAAATTTACAAATATGATCCTGTGTTTGAAAAATACAATCAAAAGCTATGAATTTGTTAGAACTAATTATAGGTGGTTTAAAGTATTGTTCAGACTGTTTGGACTATAGATTAATTCATCAAAACCTGTTAAAATCATATAAACAAATTTTAATTCAGCATTTTACACACTACTCTGTACTACATCTAACAGTTTGTTTCCACACCTTCTGACCTGTTTGTGCTGCTTGACCACAGTCAGTCTGAATCACATGGTAAAAGGCAGAAACTATTCAGATGGGACCCCTCAGGGCCTTTATGGCCTTAAGAGAAGGCCTAATCATGTCTGGCAACTCAAAAAAAACATTTTCCTTCATTTGTATTCTGTAGAATCATGTTTGTATTTGAGTTGAAGTGTCAATATCCTTGTTTAATTTTTAAGTTTTAGCCAGACACAGTTCATTAGCTTCTTATAACATCTAATGGAAAATGATCCAATCGGATAGGTAGAGATTAGGCGAACTAAGCGATCTCATATTTAGACTGTCAAGCTGTAGTTTGAAATCCTGTCATGTCTGATTAACCACCAACAGAAATGGATTTGAAAATGACCTAGGATTCAACCAAACAAGTTTAGATTTTCAGTGAACTATATAAAAGACTGTTTTTCAGCTGTTACTTTATAGTGAACCTAATTGCTTTCAGTCCAGTTTAACACCATGATGTTTAATGAAGCAATTTCAGAAGTTCTTACTGCGTTTTAGATGAATCATAAAATAAAGTTTCGATAACAGTTTATGTAACTGACTTCAATGAACGGTAAAAGTGCAACAAATGGAACCAAATGGATACTAGTATGATCTTGTTTGCTTAATTCTATCTATTTGGACAACTAAATACAGAGACTAAGTGAGCCCTCCTTTTCATTAGACCTCCAGGATCAAGTCCTAACATGTCAGATTAAACATGAGCATAATTAGAAAATTTCAAGTGAGTGAAGGTAATTTGTAAAGAATATGTAATTTTAGTCTTAACAGAGGCAGTTGCCTAAACTGAAGAAGTACCACCAGAAATGCTGCATATAAGGTAAGCTATGTGTTAAGCTGTCTATACAATGGTCTTGGGCTGCTGTGCAAACTGTTTAAAACCATTATCTGAACAGTGAGGCATTTTCTGACAGCAAATACACAAATTAACCTTAGAATAAATACAAACAAGCAAGAATTCACTAAATCCTTTAAACATTTGTTTGTCAAAAGTACTGTGAGCTGGTTAGAAGAACACAGGTTCTGTTCCAGATTCCGCCTCGGTGCCTCCAGTCTTTTCATGGATTTGTGAAACTCCATCATTAGCTCCTGATTTAATTTAATGATTGATTTGAGTCAAACCAGGATTTTGATTAGAACTACAATATAACAATGGGCTTGAGGAGAGGTCTGGGAGTGATAAACCAAACACATACATAAAATCACAAATGAATATATTAATATTATACAGTCTTATATAAGCTTCTCAGGTTTTAAATATTCAACATTCTGCAGATACATCAGATGGTGATTTAAGAAATGGAATTCCTTTAACACATCGGTTTATTGTCCATCCATAGTGAAAAGGTTCTTTTACCCAAAAACGAGTGCTCTGGAATCACCCCCCCCCCGCCCCCTGCCCGAGCTCCTTTAAGCTTATTGTAAAGGTGCAATTTTTCATGTGCAGTCTGTTCTGCCAGCCTCCTGACTTAACACAGCCATCATAGTGGTGTGTGTGTGTGTGTGTAAAAACCAGACTGAGACTGCGTAGTGTCATGGACCTTTGGGGTTGGAGGTTTGGTCCCTTTAGGCCGAGGCCAATTTCCTCCAGCTCTCCGCTCTCGCTTCCTGTTTCAAGCGCTGCAGCAGGAGTGTCTGTGCAACACAACTCCAGTTCAAAGAGTCAGTGCAGGAGAACAGAGCCGCAGTGCCCTTCTGTTCAACTGCAGCGCCACGGACCACCTCAGGTCAAACGGCCCCACAGGCTACTCACAGAACACCGCTCAATATAAATAAAACTAATGGGCGAAGCTCTGCCTTTCAGCACGTTTGATTAATGCCCAGAATACATGTGAGGACTTTTCAAGCTGCTTTTTGGACACATGTTGCGCTTTTATCTGAATATGGCACTGAACGTCTCACTTAGTAGCCTTATTTTAATTCAAGGTTGGGCGTAATGAGGTCAACTGTGTAGAATAGCTTTACACCTGAGCATTTGTCTCAACACTTTCAAACTTCTCGGGGTGTTTTCTTGAGGTGAAGGCGATGTATTGCATACATTTTCACGATTCACAATAATGGCTTTGCCTGAGGTTTGAGAACAAAGTGCACTAGGTAAGTGCACGAATTCTGAACAATTACTGTTGATTAGGGCCTGATTTCCGAGGGGTTTTGAAAGTGTCTGTTCTTAAGCAAATGATTAATTAAACATGGCGATTCACAATTCCTGAACAATGTTTTATTAAAGTTCAAAATTCATGTTTTTATTTTTTTAATCATTTACTTTATATTTGAAAAAAAGTGCAGAAACTTTGATTTTCAACACACAAACCTGAAAATGGCAGTGGATGTTGCACTTAGCTGCATTCTTTACTTTTTAATTTTTTTCCCCAGTCCTGTCCAGCAGCTTAGCAAGAAGATAGGGAAGCTGGATGCCATGATGTGCCAGACACCTTTGGTTTGCCAAGTTGCATTATTTTAAGGCAACGGCATGCATAATGATGTTAATTGAGTGGAATTGTTATAGGTCTTAATGTTTGTCTTAATACTTAGGGTGTTTTAGTTGAATACATGTGTACAAATTGGCAAAAAAAAAAAAGGCATTTTTGTGATTCACGTTATTACAATAAATTACAATAAATTTTATGACAAATTTTACCATAAATTTTACGATAAATTCAATTACTCTTCATTTATTTTGTTAAACTTTACATACAGCATGTATAGGGTGGATGTTTCTGGTAAAATGGCCCAAGAGTGTATTTACAAGGTAGGTGTACCTCATAAACTAGCATCTCCATGTATGCCTAACATGCACAGTTCTTTTTCTTGCTGCTGTAATCTTGCAAGTTATGCTACTTTTTTATTTGTCTGTCTGTCTGTCTGTTGGTCACATTATTGTAACCCTTTTTCCAGAGGTCATCAACTTCACTCTGACCTTCTCTCTTTTCAGTATAATGAGCTTCTTATGAAACACTGACAGTAACTGTTGACCTTGATCAGTCTATCAGAAAAAAATTCCCCCCACATTCCCAGAGGTGTGGTCCAGTCTGGCGGATGGTGCAGGAAGCTGCTGACAGTGACTGCTTGTGTGTGTGTGTGTGTGTGTGTGTGTGTGCAAACGTGTTAGGCTCCTATGCAAATTGTTTGAAGTGAACATTAGAATAAATGCAAACAAAGAAGAAAACGGTAATAAGTATCAAGTATCAATACTTCTTTTTTCTAAAAACTACTGATAGTAGTTGAACTTTTTAGAAGAACACAGGTTTGGTTCCAGATTTCTGCTCAATGCCTCCAGTTTTAAACCACTATTTACTGTTTTGTGTTATTTGTATTTATTGTAATATTTGTGTTTTAACACGAACTAAACACTTCTGCAGAGTAGTAGTCAGCTTTTAAGTATGATTTTCTCAGGTGTCTTTTGCATAGTACTACTATAGTCCAGTATATACATATTAGCCACAGCATTACAGGTTAAGTGAATAATTATCTTGTTGCAGTGGCACCTGTCAAGTATATAAATATGTAAAATGCATGTGGGACTTTGTCTTATGACTTGTATTTATTATCATTACATGGAGGTGCCTACATAATACATCTGAGACGTGTGTATGACCCCATGTCCTAACACAGTATGAAAAACAGTCCTGTGTGACTTGAACACGATGGGCAGGGCCTGAGGGCTCGTGGCAGCCCCGACTCAGACCCCCAGCACAGGAAAGTGGGGTCAGCGTGGGTCGACACTGTCCCAGTGCAGGAAGCTCACTCTGGCAGAGGAAAGAAATACAATACAGGAGTTTCACAAAGAGGCAGCCCGCCCCGGGAGCCCACCGCGCTAAAACACTCAAACAAACCAGTTCATTCGAGCCTCTATACCGCCAATATTCTCATTGTTCAGCTCCCACTTTGACAGGTTAAAAATAAATATTTGAACTGGCCTACAGACACAAACAGCTCGTCGCACGACTCTCTTTATCTCAGAGCCCCGAAGGTCTCCAGTGGCACTTGCCCTGGGACCACAGCCCAGGAGCAAGGCCTGTTTTTCCCAGCAGCCCTCTGGAACTGCTCTGAGCAATATGCTGAGTGAAGGTGTGGATCAACACAAATAACGCTTGATAGCAGAGGTACAAACCTCTGACACAACAGAGTTTGATCTCTGATGAGGGGTTTTGAGAGTTTCTGGTCATATGCAAATAATTCAGTGCATCGCGACTCCCAATTATTGAACTGATTTATTTTATTAAAGTTCAGAAAAATGTAAGTTTTTATTGTTTCAGTTATTTAATTTATTTATGAAAAAAAACTGAAATTAGCATATGTGTTGCTGTATATCATTAGAATTTCTTATAGTATCACAAAACAGAGGAAAAATCACATCTTATAAGCTTCAGTTCTCTCATGGTCCTGGAGGTCTGAAGTATCCTTGCCCTGCTCTATTCTGAAATTTGCTTGAACACTCCTGATTCAACAAGTAGCTAATAAAAGAAATATTTCAGCTTCTCGTCTTCGGTTATAAGGGTGTTCAACAGGTTTGAACATGTGCTGCAAGTAAAAAAAGACAAACCAAAGAAAAAGCGCTGCAAGTAAAAAAAGACAAACCAAATAAAAAAGGCGCTGCAAGTAAAGAAAGACAAAGCAAAGAAAAACGCGTTGCAAGTAAAGAAAGACAAACCAAAGAAAAACGCACTGCAAGTAAATAAAAGACAAAAGAAAAACGCGCTGCAAGTAAAAAAAAGACAAACCAAAGAAAAACGCGCTGCAAGTAAAAAAAAGACAAACCAAAGAAAAATGCGCTGCAAGTGCAGGATCTCAAACCGGAAGTGCTCCACAACGCTAGGGGGGCGTGGTGAGCTCAGTTTGCAAAAGCAACAGCATGCTCTTGCAAACAACATTGAGTTGGACACTGTTGTGTATGACCCATAAGCTCAAAAAAGGCAAGGGTTGGAAAAGAACACCACTCTAAGAGGAAGATAATTAACGAAAATATTGTTTTGTTTGATTTTGAAACTTCCTCATCTGTGTAGTGACTGGGCCACATGAGCTCACCGTGCCCCCTAGTGTCATGGAGCACTTCTGGTTTGGGATCCTCTACTTGCAGCGCGTTTTTCTTTGGTTTGTCTTTTTTTACTTGCAGCGCGTTTTTTTGGTTCACTCTGATCCTCACATTCAAACCACTGACAGGTGACATAAATAACAAGAAAAATGGGCGAACTCTGATAGATAGATTAATGGGTGAGAGCATTTCCAAAACAGCAGGTCTTGTGTGGTGTTCCCAGCACACAGTGGTCTGAACCTACCAAAAGTGGCCCAAGGAAGGACAACTTATGTAGGAAGTAGTGTAGGAGAGGAGATTCTCTCTGAATAGTTGAGTCTTTTTGAGGTTTTTGAAGACAGAAATCTGGTCGCCTTTGGCAGCTCATGAGACCAGTCTGGACTGGGTTTACCTTGTGTGTATGGATGGAAAAGCCAGACGATGTTGCTTTGAGAGTGGAAGGAGCAAGTAGGAACATAAGCCTGAATGGTAGGACAGAAAATAGCTAGGTGCAGACCCAGATGTCACAACTTTATCTAGGCATCCAGATGTCACTGATGTGCATGAAACATAAAGACAAGCCACACTGCAAAAACTGTTTAGGAATAATTTGAGGAGCATGACAGAAAGTTGTCTTTTCCTCCTCCAAATCAAGATTTGTGGGATGTGCTGGACAAACTACTCCAAATCCATGGAGGCCTCACCTCCCAAATTATAGGACTTAAATGATCTGTTACTAACATCTTGGTGCAGATACCACAAAAACCTTTATAATGTTATGGTTTGATAGATAGATAGATGGACATACATATATATAAGCAGGATTCAAGATTCGAGATTCTTAATTTGTTATGTATATATAGTTATAGTTATATAGTACAAGCACCACTTACTCTGTGCAAAAAGGTTGTCAAATAATTTAAGTTAAATTAAAGAGAATTTTGGAAAAGCTAAACAAAGGTAATAAAATATACGTAAAAACAAAAGCAGGTTATTATGTTTGGACTGTTTACTCGGAGCAGTGGTCCAGTTCCTGAAGGTTAGACTGCAAAGACTGATACCATAGCAAGTCAAATCATCTTAAATGTAATCAATATATCTAATGTTTCTTATATTGAGATCCTTGTAAGGATATATTTATTTCTAGAAAAGTTATTTTACATGGTCAATGTGTCTCTTCTTTAAGCCCCAACTTCAAATGCCTTGAAACACACAGACATTTCCTCCAATAGAATAAGATGAGCTCTGTAGATAAACTCATTAAAACAAGCAGACACACTGACTAGATTTAAGATGTTAGCAGATGCCAGGATTGGAGTTTGTGCGCTGAGGGGTTTGAATAGCTGTAACTATAGCAGTCCTTGCGGATGCTGAAAGAGGAGTGCAGCCTGTGAGGATTTCCTTCAGCTTTTTTCCCTCTCTGCTGATCCGCCGCATTGAGAGGTGCTTTCATGTTTCCTTTAAAAACGTCCACTTGCCAGAGAGGCTTTGAACTCGCATGCAGGTCGAAGTCAACCACGCGGCCCGCCGCAGCCTGCAGACGTAACCTCCAGATGGCTCTCCTCGGAACAATGCGCGCATATTTTGGACTAATGCAAAGTTTGATGTGTACCATATGTATAATGAAGCTTGCATTTTTAATGAGATTAGTGTCAGGCAGTTTGACAGGACAGAATGACTTGATCCACACACACACACACAAACCACAAAAACACAAAACCACAGATCTCTAGGCAATCAGAAGAACCCGCAATGCTCTGAAGCAGAGTGATTTTCTTGATCGTACAGCACACCCCAGAGGCCTTTGCATTCCTACTGCGTTCTATTAAAGCAATGATTCGGCCAAAACTCGAATTTACACACTTTTCCTCCGTCCCAGATGTGTGTGATGATTAAGGCCTGCACTTTGCACCATGCTAATTGGTGGGGTATAAGCTTCCATTCAGCCAAGTAATGTTGGTGTCTGCATCTTTAACGTTGTGCTGGAGCCATGAGGCTAATAGGCTAACAGAAGCTTAATCACTATCAAATAGCATCATGCCTGACTCATCACACACTAAACTGAGACAAGTGTGCCAAGGGGTCATGTTTCCATAATACACATATGCCCTCTTTGAGTCTTGGTTTCTCTTAGTGGTTCTTCCTCATGTTCTAAGGATTTTTCCTTTTGAGTCTTGATTTCTTTCAGTGGTTCTTCCTCGTGCTCTAATGGACTTTCTCCCATTGAGTCTTGGTTCTTCTCAGTGTGCCTCCTTCTTTCTCTTTCTCTTGTTGTCTTAGAGAGTTTCACCCATTGAGTCTTGGTTTCGCTTAGTGGTTCTTTCTCCTGTTCTAAGGATTTTTCCTGTTGAGTCTTGGTTTCTCTGAGTGGTTCTTCCTCATGCTCTTAGATATTTTCTCCCATGGAGTCATGGTTCTTCTCAGTGTTCATTCTTAGGGAGTTTTTGCTTTTGAGTCTCATTCCTCTTAGTCTTTCTCCTTCATGCCTTTTTAGAGTCTTGATTCCACATAGTGGTTCTTCTTGTGGTCTTAGGGATGTTCACCCTTTGAGTCTTGGTTCCTCTATGTCTTTCCTCTTAATGCTCTTAGGGAGTTTACCCCTTTGAGTCTTGGTTCTGTCAGTATTTCTTTTCATGGATGGAAAGGGCATGAAAAAAAATCTACTCATGGTCTTGGGATTTTTTTCCCCAGTGAGACTTGATTCCTCTCAGTGGTTGTTCCTCATGCTTTTAGGGATTTTTATGTTAAGACTTGGTTCCCCACACTGGCTTGTCTTCAGACTTTTTGTCTGTTTGATTCTTGGTCCCTGTCAGTGGTTCTTCCTCATGGTTTTGTGGAGCCTCTTCTGATACTGTCTCAATTTATGGACTGGATCCACATATCTGGAAAGCCAAACCATGTCAATTATAAAAAGAGAGCTCAGTGGTTCAGCAGCATGGATGAGTGACCAGGATCCGTCATGACACGACAACACCCACACACTGTTTAGACAACTCATGTCATAACACACTGCCCCATACTAGTCTGGACATTAGTCTGCCCTCTTTTGCTAAAACAAGCAATGCAAACAGTGCAGTGAAAAAGTTTTCACACCCCTGGTGAAATGTTTGTTGATCTGAAATGAAAACAAGCACATATCCACACAGCTACACCTCAATACACCAATACACAATACACATTTTCTGAATTTAACATTTTGAGGAAAAAACTAAAATGTCAAATATGCTCTATGCAGAAGTCATTGAATATTATATTTTCTCCAATATGTTACATTCACCAAATGCATAGAAGCTGTGCTTCAGTATTTGTGTAAAAATATTTGTTTTAATTTTCAGTAGATGATTTTTGGTTTTCAGCAAAATGTTACTTGATCAGGGGTGTGTAAACATTTTGCACACGGCTGTATTTTCACAGTAAGAGCTTAAGCCTTTTGCAATCCAAAAACTTGGCAAGCTCATACACATTAAGGGGAAAGAATACATTGTGTGCTGAGATAACACCTCACAAAGTCATTCAGGTGTGTCAGAGCAACACTTCACCTGCAACAACTCATCTGGCTCTCGCCGTTTACACTTCATTCTGTCTCTCTTTTCAAGTCTCAAAAAAGCTTTAAGCAGAGCGTACTGCATGGAATGCAAACAGCTAGCAATGCAGAAGCCATCAGCCGCCAGATATTCTACACACTCTCTTCAGTGTAATGCAGCACAGCGTAAAATAGGGTAAAATGGGCATTTCAGGCGTGACTACTGTCACAGCGGCCGATAGCTGTAATACTGCGTGGTACAATGCAGGTATGCTGAAGGACCTCTCCGAGGGAGGTCTGAGAAAGAGTATTGAGACTCTCATAGAACACTCGAAACCCACTGGCCCATATATATCAGCACTTTTGGTGTAAGATCTAGATCTAGTCTCTCCATCTGATCCAGTAAGTGATATATTAGAGTGTAAAAGGCAATACCTCATGCTAGATGAGTGCTGCAGCACAATATCATTATGTGCAATATCTTATTATTATCTGCAATGGTCTTACCACATGCAATGTCATGGGCAGTTTTCTAAAGGGGAGCTAAATCATTCCATTAAGAGGAATATCTTATTATGTGCAATAGTCTTACCATGGGACATATCACTACTTATGTCAATATTACTGATCTACTACTGATCTCTATTATATGCAGTAACATAACTACAATTTATGTTGCTAGTGATTCATTTGTAAGTTACTTATCTATGATATTTATACCATGGATGTAGCATTTGTGTATATAGCACAATGTATTTTCTATGTATTTTCTGGGTGTTTGCTGGATTTATTTAGACTTGTCTTGTCTCTGCGTGTCTACCAGGTAAAATATAATCTAAGGTTTTCCATCCAGCAGTGATGGTGGTAGTTGCAAATCTTAACATCTAGCACAACAACAAACATGAAGATTCAAAATTCTTTATTTGTCACATACATAGTTGTACAACATGTACAACATGAAATGCACCCCTGAATCTACAGTCATAAGACTGCAATAAAATAATCAAATCATTTAAAATGAGATAAAAGAGAAAAGGAATATTCTATATGAATATTACAAACATTACAAACAGGAACAATATATGTACAGTGTGTAAAATGTAATAGAATAGAATGTAAAGTGCAGTGTGCTGGTTTACTGGCTGAAATAGAGACTTAAACGCCAGACAGCGGGTGAGAAATACTGAGGCAGAGAGTTCAGCTAAGGTACTATTCCATAGGCTCACAGGAACCTTGCTGTATCTTAACCCTTAACTGTGCTGGAAGTGCCATTTGATTTTGATTTTCCAGTGTATCTCAGCCCAGTAATGGTGTTCCTGACTCAATTCTCTCCTCATAGTTTATGGCCGGTCATCGTCCCAAAACCGTGTCCATGGAGTCGAACAAGTGGAAAGTTTTTCTTTTTTCTTTTGTTATTGTGGTCTTTTATTATTTACTCTTGTTTGAGTTTTTTCTTTTTTTTCTTGCCATTCTTAAGCCGTGTGATGAAAACATAACCCAGCTTACTTTTTAGCGATGTGCTGGTACACCTTCATGTTTCTCACAGAGTGAAATTTGTTAGTGTCAAAGAAACCTCTCACTGAAATGTATCTTCAGCACCTAAAGACAGCAGTGCTTGTACTTTTTCAACTTCAGTTGTTATTTTGTTATTTTATGAAGTTATTTTGTATCTTCATTGTTGTTTTTTGTATACACAGTAAAAAACAATGGCCTCTTTCCATGTTGTGTTTACAGCATTTCGACCAATCAGAAAGCAGAGACGCAGCCAGCTCAAGCAGCATGGGTACAGCTTGGTTACAAGTCACTTTTTGAATTGTAAAAGCACTTGTTTACAGTACAGAATGGTTCTTTGTGCCAGAAGAAAAGTAGTTAAAGAGAAGGAGAGAATTTGGTTTGTGCAAAAAGCAATGGTACGTTCTACGGTTGCTGGAAATATAGTCAGCAATGTCCAAAGTTTGATTCTTTACATTTGTGCTGAAGCTACAATGGCTTTTTAACAAGTATCCAAATCGTGGCACTGTATCTTTCGCTCTGAAGCCTCCTCTCTTTCCTCTCTCCCTCACCTCTATCTCTCTCCAGATTCTCAAATTCAAACTCAAACTCACACTCACAGTAGCTTTATTGACAAGACTTTAAAACTAAACATAATGTAAAACTAACAATGATTCTAGAGATATTGATGATAATAATGATAGCCATAGAAACAAAGTCAGCAATTTAAAGAAAAATGAACAAATTATGTGAATTACAGGTTAGCTTTAAGATTTGGGTGACTATTGACTTGTAGTGTTAGAAACATTGCATCTCCAGTGCTAAACTACAGAAGCAACATTTGGACTCCAAACATGTGTGATGAGCTACATCTGGGGTGTGAGTTTTCCAGTCTAAACATATGGTTTAAAATGTGTATGGCTAGAGAAGTGGTTTTTATTCCTTTCCCCATAGTCAACAGTGAAATCATATGAGCTTGAGTGAAATCTGACATGTTCAGAATTATAGGAAAAAAGAAAGGAGATTGGAAAGATAAGATGTACTCTCAATAATTCCGCATTATGATAAATAAACAATGAAAGGGAGTTGGCTAATGTTAGCTGGAATTGGTGTAAGCAGCCAAGATGAACTTGAATTCACTGCCCACGGTTAAGTTCATGCTCATTGCTCATGTTAGTTCACAAGTATTGCTCCATGGTATGAATAATAGCTTATTATGGAAGATAATTGGTCTCTCTAGGATGGTACTCCCTCTCCCCCATGATTCAGTGCAATGTTAGCCCACGTTAGCGTCTGTTAGCCAATGTAACAGCAATTAGGGTTCTCCTCTAAGCATATCGAGCCATCCAATGAAACTGTATTAACAGCAGTTTTAAATGCTGATGCTTATTGGAAAAAAAACAAAAAAAACATTTGTTTGGCCTTCACCGTCTCAGTTTAACTGGGGAAGACCTAGCTAGCATGTGGGACTGACCTAATTTAGGAAGAGAAATTGGGTAAGAATAATATAATATTATGTATTATATTATTCTTATCTCTGTGTCTCTGTGAGGCAGTTGGTAGCCTAGTGGTTAGGGCGTTCCCTCTGCTATCAGGAAGTCATGGCACTGCTCCCCGGGCGCTGTGTTCCTGGCTGCCCGCTGCTTCACTTGGTGAATGAGTTAAATGTAGAGGAAGAATTTTGTGCTGTTTACACTGTGTGCTGTGGTGTCTTCACACATGACAGAGAATGGTCACTTTCACTGTGTATCTGTACAGCCATTGCATAAGCCATTTCCTCCTAGATCAATCATGTTTTCTTGATTATGTAATTGTGTCAGGAATTGTGGACAGATAATTTCCAACTTATCTAGAAAAGACATATGATATTAACCAATGACCTAAACTGAGGCTAAGAGAGTTTGGAGCACATAGTGGTCAAGACAGGGTGTGAATGATGATTGTAGTGCAGGCGGAGACTCCAGTGGGCCTCTATATGGTATATGCTATCGTACACCTACACACCTTCACACACAACATCGTGCACCTACACACCTTCACACACATCTACACACCATCATACACACCATCATACATCTACACACCTTCACACACACCATCATACATCTACACACCTTCACACACA
>JBBPCY010098155.1:0-21070 GCA_037974405.1 Brachyalestes nurse | reverse complement strand
GAATTTTAGCTTAGTTGTCAGTGTGAACGCACTACGCACTAAACTCGCGCACTAAAAGTGCGCAAGTGCGCGATTTCAGACACACCCTGTATTTTATATTCATATTTATTGTTAAACGTAGCGCGGCGCTGTCACGCAGAGTAAACCAATTGTAATGACTGTCATGTACCACTAGGGGCTGTAACGTGCTACTGTCGTGCAGCGGGAGACACCCGTGCCACTACGACAGTCAAAGCGTTGTCACGCGACACTGTTTTACGTGCCGGACAGTGTCACATAATAATGTAACAGTACAGGACACTGAATGCTGTAACCGCTGCTCGAAATTTAGAGCTGGGAGCCCCACCCTGCGGTGGGCTGGCAAGTCCCTGGCTCACGCCTGTAGACCCCGGGATACGCTCCGGGAACCTGCAACCCTAGTAAGGATTAAGTGGTTACAGAAAATGAATAAATGAATTAGTTCAAATCACATTGATTCATTAATTCGGTTTTGGACAGGTTCTTCTTTCTTTAAAAGTTTGGGTACACTCGGTTCTGTCCGGTTTTGCTTTGCGCAATCAAACATTCAAGTTATATTGTGAAGGCTCATTCATAATGTCTCACTGTTTCGATAATTTCAAACAAATTACTTGCAAGATGGCACGGCAACAAGCTACAAGACGCTGATTGCAGTGGTTCTTGTATGCACCACAGTCCAGTCTAGTTAAAATTATTTTATTAACCCTTATTGTCACGCGTGAACACACCACAGCACAATTGAACCCATTCACCAAGTGAAGCAGTGGACTACTGCCCCAGAATCAGTGTGTGGGGATGGTACCTTACAGGGACATGGACTCTGGACTGCTTTTTATGGGCTGCTTTTAAATCTAACTACTAAATAGAGTGAGATAGTAAGCGAGTTTGTTGGCATTATACTTTCATACGAAATTCTGGTGACATCTTAGTGATACCAAGTTCTAATGTTGAAATCAGTGAGTCTGGTAGACAGATCATCTGTCCAATTATCTCTACAAAATAAGCAGGTATTAATTAGTCAACAAATTAGTTAACAAATATCCACAACATTAGTAACCCAACTGAAATTATGTCAGTTTGCAACAGGAACAATCCATAAATTATGAGCCCTAATCTGTTCACCTATTCCCTAATTACCTTCACCTGAGCTGTAATGCAAAGGCTGATGAATGTAGGTCAGTGTGATTCTAGCATCACCACCAGAAGGAGCTTCAGCAAGAAGGTATAAGTCCTCTCTATGTGGCTAACTGGCACCAAGGAAATTCAGGACAATAAATCTGATATGAGGTCTCTTTATTTGTAGCGGCTGAAGCAATAAGGGAAACATTACAAGACATTTGTTCAATCTAGTACTTCCATTTGAAAAATGTTCATCATGTTTTAGCAAGAAGAAGAGATTTTCTTGAGAAACTGTACATACCACCTACATCTGCCAGCTTTGGTCTTAAGTCCCTTGTACAGGCAATTAAGTCCACTTAATGGTTACATTAAATAGTTCAGCTATAGACCTAGAAGTTTCATTCCTGAAAAGCTTTAGCGATTTACCTTTAAGTTCAGCAACTCTTGAACAGTGGGGCTAGCTCTCCACAAAGTTAGCTCCACCAGATCCGACTGCCTAGCTGAGCCCTTGCCATCACACATTAGTAAATTATTGACATAATATGAAGAAATTAAAACAACATCCAAGTTGTTACTATTATATCTGAATAGCAACTATCATCTAAATAATTTTTACTTATTACTTTCTAGTTTTCTAGCTTTGAAAGTTAGGGCTGGGTATAGTCACTTTGTCGGTGTCGCTGGTCACTGGTCCAAATCTCTGCTTTGAAGACTCTATACACTGCCCATCTTTGTGTTTTTCCAAAGCGAACACATCAAATTCAACTTGTGAAATGCTTCCTGAACATCCAATGGTTTGAATAGGGCATGTTAGATAAAGGACATCCAGTTCCAAACTGTGGTTCAAGATCAGCATATTTAAATGGATTGATGTTGGATATATATTCTGATTCATTGTTAGTGCTGTTATACAAACTGTACCACTTTGAACTGTGCACATATTAAAGATGCATTACAGTTTTGACGTTACTGTAATAATTGGTGGCATAGCTTATAACTGGTGTCATTTAATGTACCGTATTTCATGTGTGCTTTGTGTAAAGTGGCCTCTTATAGTCCTGCGTGAACACACCACAGCGCAGCACACAGCGAACAGTGTGAAACTCTTTCTCTGTATTTAACCCATTCACCAAGTGAAGCAGCGGGCGGCCAGGAACACAGCGCCCAGGGAGCAGTGTGTGGGGACGGTACCTCAGTGGTGCCACTGGAAGTCCTGGGATTTGAAACCACAGCTTTCTGATCGCAGGGGCAACTCCCTAACCACCAGACCACCAGTTGCCCCTGTGTGTATGTATTATGTATGCAATTTAATTCATATGTGCAATTAATTTCCACATGAATAAAATAAATAACCTCAACCCAGTAATGTCTGAAAGTAAGTCAGCTTGTGTTGATGTAATATATTTTATTCATGTGCTTTTAACTGAAAGTCAGTCCGGTGCATTACATTTCTCAGTGTAATTATGGGGTCTTCTGTTGGCTTTTTTACTTTTTTACTTTTACCATTCGACAGACAGCCTCTTGGTCACAGCTCTCCAGCAGCTCGCGGTATCGTTCTCTAACGTCCTCATACAGAGGGGACGGGTCACTAAGGCCTGGCAGGGTCACTGGTTTCTCATTGACCCGCACCTGCAGTCTGAAACCATCAGGGCAGTCGTACAGCGCCACCAGCAGGTTAGTAGTGTAGGGCATGATCTGACTGCAGCGGAAGGCGCGGTCACGCTGAGAGGGGAAATTGGTGGAGGTGAGGCTGGTCTTGTCCTTAAAGAGGTCCAGCAGGGTCAGGAGCGGCAGCAGGGTTTCAGCGTGACCGATCTGCACCATAACCCGCTCTGACACAGGCTGACCCACCCTGAACAAAAGGAAAAGAGAAAAATGAAAATAGAAAGAAAGAGAGAAGAAGAGAGACAATAAAAGAACAATCACATGACACTCTATTAGTGCACCACAATGTATTTGCGTGTGATTGTTAAAAGTTGGACAGAACTCTTCAGGTTTGGACATTAAAAGTCAGTTTGCAGAAGGAATAATCAATAAATTATCAGCCCTGATCTGTTCACCTATCCCCTAATTACCTTCACCTGAGCTGTAATGCAAAGGCTGATGAATGTAGGTCAGTGTGATTCTAGCATGACCACCAGGAGGAGCTTCAGCAAGAAGGTAAAGTCCTGAATATGTAACTGATGTAAAAAGAGGTTTTAGGTAATTCTTGCTGTAGATTCAAATAAATGAAATACTCCTGTCTTTCAAACATTTTCTTACAGTATCAGTCAGTTAACATGTACGATTTTGTAAATATGTTTTAAGACAGTGAGTTCAGGTATAGTCCAAGCATTAGCCATGTGAGTGCCACATTCAGAGAGAAAGTGAGTGGGATACACACACACACACACACACACACACACACATATACATTTGTGTTATTTCAAAGTTTAATTTCCTTATATTTTATATATTGAATATTTTATATTCAAATGTACATGAAGCACTTTCAATTGAAAATTAAACCTGAATTGTCCCACTACTCAAATCTTACTTGATCTGGTTGACTGCAGTTTCGAGGCGGTCGAACAGGTCATGAAAGAGAATGCAGCTGGCCTTGCTGTTGATATCATGACCGTAGCCTTTTTCCCAATATGCATTCAGGTCATTGGCATAGTCTATCACCTGATAAACACATTAGAATTAACACTGATTAACACTGATACACTTAAAATGTGTTAAATTGTGAACAGCACATGAATACCTGTGTATATTCTGTTTTTCAGATTTACAGCTGAAATTAATTTTCATGTGTTTATTCTTTGTGCATTTATTGCTAAGATTCTCAGACTGGTGGCAGAGTTTATTAAGGCATATTTGGCAAATATCCAATTTGCAGATTTGACCCTTGGCCAGGTGTAGGTGATGAGCTGACAAGTGTTTGGATCCCCAGCTAGTAGGGGATAATGAGGCTACGAGGCTAAGGTAGCTAAGAAGTAAAAGAAGCTTAAACTCCATTAGCTTTGTATAAAACTGCATGGCTAAACCTTCATATACTGACCCAAACCCAAGTCATGGAACAGTCTGCAACAGATTTACTTTTTGTGGTTTCTGCCACTGTATGACTGTCTTTTATCTATAGAACCAAACAAAATTTTTTATTATTGTCATACAGCATCAGAAGACACATGAACCCATTACTCACCAGCTCGCAACAGTTTGATGATTTAGTTTGTTAAAGTTAACTTGTGTGCATGTTCTACATTATGCACCAAGGACAGTTCTTCATATTAACTTTATATGTGGATTGTTCTTGTCTCTGCGCAGTCCTAACATAAACAATTTCCTCAGGGATCAATAAAGTTTTCTGATTCTGATTAGAATGCCCCAAACACTCCATATACCTCTGCATCTGTTCTGTCAAACAGCTTGCACCAGGGTGAATTCACTCCGAGGATGGAAAACTCGTATGCGCACAAGAAGTATGCAGCATCTGCGAATTCTGTACATTAAAAAAAATACCAGTGAGTGAGTGAACGCATTCTTTTCCCACTAGCCCTCTAAAGCACGGTGCATCCCTACTTAAGCAAGAGTAGTAATCACGCCAACACATAAGTCGCTTAATGGTAATATTTACAAAATGTTCATGAATGCACAGGGATTATTGGCTGCCTAACCTGTTCATGAGTTTACCCTATGGTTAGTTTGTAGTGTCTGTATAGCTAGCTAATGGCTACTGTAATGGCGGGCCCCTGGTCCTGCAGCAACCAAAAGCAAGCACCCTTCGTTTGACAGCTATAAACTTATCACTGTCAGTGAGGAGAGTGGTGGGTATAAGCTGGGGCTGGGAGCAGCAGTGCGAGAGATTGGTGTAAATTGATGCACATTCATGAGTACTCTTCCTGCTCAACAGACTTGAGCCACCAAAGAGCTTCTAGCCTTGTGATAAGCCACCCCCACCCTGGCTGGACCCGAAGGAGACGCTGCCATGGACGCCCAGTGTGTCCTCACAAAAATGACAGAGCAGGATGACGTAGAGCCGTACCTGGGCATGTTCGAAAGTGTGGCTCCCTGGGTCCAGTGCAACTGGGCCCATCTGCTTGCCCTGTTTCTCACTGGGGAGGCTCAGCAGGCCTGTTGCGCTGTCTTCTACACCGACCCCACCAATTACAACCTGCTGAGGCAGGAGATCCTGAACCGGTGTGGGTTTTCATCGCAGTGAGTCACAGTGGAATTCCCACCAAAGAACCCAGAACACAGATGAATCAGCTACTGTGGCTCGCTAAAAGGTGGCTTCAACCTGACCTGCTGGCGGCGGAGGAAGTAGTGGAGAGGGTGGTGCTAGGCCAGTTCCTGAGGGCCCTCCCTGGGGAAGGGCATGAAGGCCACCTGGATGCCGAGAGACATGATCTCTGCCCTCATGTGTGCCTTATCCATCGCCTGGGACCCACCCGTCTGATCCAACCAGAGGACCCAGACTAGACAACAGCTGCCTTCAAATAGCTCATGTCCAGTCTGATCAGTCACAGCCCACAGTGAAATGGAAGAATTCCTTGCAATGAATAACCAGTAGGAAACTGGTTATAGAAACGCACATACGATGCATTGTATGACTTCAAGGATCTAAAATACTCTGATAATTCACAAAAGCAGCCCGTATAACATTTTATGTGGTCAAATCTATGGTCAGTCATTTTTGGTTAAACAGTGCCTTGCTGGCTGATATGACCAGTACGTTCTCAACTATGACTACACGGTTGTGACTACATGGTTGTCAAAGACAACTTGTTGGCTTCTTAATTAGATCTTAACTTCAGCAGTTTTTGTGTTGTCATGCTACATTTTGATGCATTTTTGTTTTTGTTTTACCAGTTCAGTCTGCACTATTTAACTTAATTATTGAGAATTACTGAAATTCAATGAGCATGATAATGAATCATACTGACCATGGGTAATTTGGGCATAAGGGATCTGCAGCAGTTCAGCCAGTTTCTGCTGAACCCTTTTCATCTCTGGACCTTCACTGAAACGGGTGGCTTCTATCACAGCATCTTTGTTGTTCTTCACTGTCTCTACGAAGCGCTCGCATGATTTAAAAAAGCGCATCAGAGCGTCATTCTCCATGTGCTCCAAATTCACACCTGGGAAACATCAAATAAACAAACTGGAATTGTTATTGGAACATGTGAAAAGTGAGACAGAATGGTAATTTCTGTGCATGGAAACTGAAACACACTTATGTAAATAATATTGATTAAGGAACATTCTCTTTTCATCTAGAAACATTTGTATTCATTTCCAGTTATTAAGTGAATTCCACACAGTAGAGCTGATATGTTACCTTTAATACCAAAGATGTCCTTCAGTCCTTCTTTGAATGCGAGGGTGCTGTCTACACACCTATGTATGGAGCTTGTGATAAACTTCACCCGTCCATCCAGAAGACTCTCCTCGGTGAAGAGAGAGGGGAATGACTTGGCCAGTCTTTGGGCCAGGTGCCTGTGGTCTGATCTGCCTTTTTCCACCAGACGTCCATCCATCTCCTCCTTGTACCACATCTTCCATGCCTTCAATTCTGGCAGAAAACTCAAATCACCACTCGCCTCAGTCTTGACAAGTTCTTGAACCTTTCCAATCTTCCTGATGTTCCCAGAGGTTGGGAATCTAGTGCCATGTCTAATGATGGCCGTGAGATGGACAGGGATACAGGTTGGAGCAGGAGGCTTCACCGCAGTGCTGTTTATGGCAAGAATGTTATCTCGTAAATGTGGGTTGACCTCTTCATAGCGGCTTTTGGTGTTGAAAAAATTGCCGTTGGCAGGGATGTCTTTGTTTCTGGCAATCACCGCAGCACTGCAGTAGGAGCAAAAAGCTACAGCAACAATGACACGTGTTAAAAATAGTGTGTCCCCCATTTTGCCGCTTACTTAATGTTGTCAGGTCCCTGGTTGTTGCTTGGTGTTCAAGAGAAGATGCACATGTGCTCATTCAATAGTGCCCATCGGCAACCCCTCTATTAATACTATCTCACTGCCCTCACTGACCTGGTCTTTATCCACCACCTCACCTCACTCCTGGACTTTAACCTCATTTATTTTCTTTGATGTGGAGCAAAAATCAGGTGATTATAGATATCATTTTGGAACCTCACAAGGTCACAGAATAAAACAGTTCACAGGACCGCCAAAAAAGGAATCTGACTTTTGATGGAGGTTAATTGCACATCATTCTGTTGAACTTTAAACTTGTGATCTCACATATTACAGAAAGATGTGCATCTTTTTTCTTGAAAAAGAGACTTTTATATATATATATTTTAAAAAAATTATATTTAATGATTGTAAGTCGCTCTGGATAAGGGCGTCTGCCAAATGCTACTTTAATGAGGAGCACTTGCTCCTCAGCTTCACACATTGGGCCTTATTCTTTAAATCTAATCATTTTTATACAAATTTGAAAGAGAAGCTTTAATCTTTTACATATGATATACATCAACTCATGTCTCATCAGAGTTCGAGATCAATATGGGTATAACACATTGCACATGGAGGAGAACAGTGGAGTTTGTTCTTTTAATTTACATGCATACTGATATCAACGTAGTGTTAACTATTATTTGTCCTCTGTTTTATTGCTGTTCCCTTTAAAGCAGCTATAAACGAATAAACAATAAAACAATAAAGTTTATAAAAATATTATTAATAATAAAATAATAAAGTGCTACCACATGGCCACCCTTCACATCTACTTCAAATCCCTCTGCTAATCTCAGTAAAGCACAGAATACGCTGTGATTCGAGTGATCTGACCTGAGCTTGTTGTGCTACTGTACCTTTATACGTTATGGCACCTGAACACCATGTTGACATGCTCTAGTCTTACTAAAGCAAGTGTTAATTTTAGGCATATTGAGAACACATATAATGGTACATACATCTGGCCTATAGTCTGATCCAACAAACTAAAACTAAACTAACTAAAACTAATTGTCAATTGCTGGTTGGTAAGGCTGCCCCTTCTGTACTGTGCAAGTTTGAAAGGGCCAAGCAAGTGGATGGGAGAAGATGTACCATGTAAAGTAAAGTGGTATTTGGCAAATGCCCTTATACAATACAACTTACAATCTTCAGTTACAGGGACAGTCCCACTGGAGACACTGAGGGTTAAATGCCTTGCTCAAGGACATAATGGTAGAGTGTGGGGGTTTGAACCTGCAACCTTGTGGTCATTGGATTCACAGGCAAGTGTTTAACCCACTAGGCTGTTACCACCCATAACACCATGCACACCATGCACAGCATTCCTCTGTGATGCTTCTTGGGAGCTCAGTCTGTTACCTGATTGATAGAAAAAAAACAACATAATTGGTTTGGTCTTCTAACGTTATTCTTGGAATTAGCTTTGAAGCTCTTGAAGACTCATCTGTTCAGAGAGCATCTCCTCTCCTAATGCACATAATGCATCTTCTTACTCTACTCCTACATTAAAATGTAGCACTTAGAACTCTCCTCTGGTTCTTACACTGTCCTGACACTTGAATGTGTCGCTTGTAAGTGGCTTTGGATAAGAGCATCTGCCAAATGAATGTAATGTGATGTAATGATGTTAAAGCCTGCATTTTTCAAAGGCTCTGTTTTGATTATCTGCTATTAATTTATTATCTGAAACTTGTAATAACCATCACACAAGACTTTCACCTTTCAATATCAAATAAGAATTTGCCAGGTGTGTGCTCCAACACAATAGAGAAAAAACTAAGTTACATAACCTGTATGTTACATAAGGGGGAGGGGACAATGCATAATGCAGTTTTCCACTATGGAACGCACTCGCCCTCAGGTTGCCTAGCCTGTGTGAGATTTTTAGCTAGTTAAGTTTTCCACTTTAAATGTCACTTTCATTAACTTTGTAAAAGCCTGCATTTGCTGACAAATAAGAATAATGCAGCTGTGCCTTTTTTTCAGGCAGTCACCACTTACTGTATTAGTTAATGAATGACTTAAATTAGATATGTGATAAAGTAAAACATATGCAGTATTGTCTTGTATAACTGGAACAGCAGAACCTGTTACTCACCCGCAACTGCTATAAATATTACTGATGCAACGTGTCAAAAACATTGCTGGAGTTTGATATCTGTCCTCATTTAACCCGTTTCAACTCACCAGCATCAATTATAGAACAAAATCAAAATGTTTTCCATGATTTTCCATGGAAAACATTTTTCAACTCACCATCATCAATTATAGAACAAAATCAAAAAGTTTTCCTGTCAGGCTTGTTACTGTTATTGCATTGTCACCTGATTGCATTTGTTTAAGCTGACCATGATTTTCTACAGCTGTTAGTGTTCACCATCATACGTTTATGTTGCATCAGAATGAAAAGTAGCTGTGATTTTATCCACTGAACCACACAAACACATGCAAAAAACATGTTTATTATAGATTTACAGTTTAAGTTTAGGTTCTGATTTGGTGATGTGGCATCTTTAGAGTACAGTTTGTGCGTTTCTTCGGAGCTGTGTCTCTGGTCATTTGGGCGTCAAAAGTTACGAAGAAAGAAATAACAAGATATAACATTTTATACCTGTACTTTAATAGTTGCATACAACATCAGAAAAAATTCCCTTAATTCTACTGCATTAATAGGATCTCAGAACGTATAATCAGGGAGCCTTCATCCAGTGCTGGGAGAAAGAACCGCGCATAGCCACTGTTCTCAGAAAACATTCCCTTACACAGATTTTCAGTAGCCAGTAGTCAGTAAAACTTCTGTCTCTCAACGTGCACTGAGAAAAGTAGTCTTTCATTATATGCAAACCATCATAAAAATGCAATGAAGTGAATAAATTCCTTCTAGTCAAAGGTTCGGTGTGCACACGGGTACGGCCAAGTACACGCACCAGTAAAAACAGTGGACTAAAGAAAACTCACCACATTAGGTAGTTGTGAAAGCAACCTCAAAATCTTGTTCAATATTTACACACACTGACATTTTAGAGCAATGGCACTATTTGCTTAACATCGCCAAGTAATAGATTTTTTACAGTTTTAATAATTGTTTTTCCTAGATACAGGGCTCCAATTCATCACAGGTGTATGCAGGCAGAGATTAGTGATCAAATGAATCTGCTGTTGGTTGCATGAAGCTAAGTTTACACTGCACAACCCTGATTTTTTAACTTGCCAACAATTTTTTTCCAAACCACAGAGACAAATTTGCATTTACTCAAGACTCTCGATCATTTGGGTGTATTGTTCAAATACGAGAGGCGGACGGCTTGTAAATGCCAGACAAAAATCTGGAAGGCTAAATATCTCGATATGAAAAAACAATTGCGATCAGGACTATTGTGACTGGCAGTGAACGGGCCAATGAGGGGAAACCCAGAGCAGAAGTATACTTTTTATATTAATTTCTTTTTCTTCTTTTTCCCATTGCAAATCTGCACAAAAACAACTTGGATCTCATTTTTGCTGATTTTGCCTGATCTGTAGCCCATTGCCTCACTAAACATATCGGTAAAGCTGACTAGCATGTGTGTCCACTTCCACTACTATGTCAGGAAAGCATGTTTTACATGATTATTCAGACACATCCCCAGTCTTGTAGTGCATTATTCCCCCTTCTCATGTGTGTTTTCGGGACAAAACATAGTTTGGAGAGTATCCTAGGTGTAAGAAATCAGCACAGCATAGCCAGTCAGTATCAGTGAAAGCAGCCAGCACTATACGTTCTGCCACACAGTGGCCTGTTAGAGAAGGCAATTATGAGTGACAAAACAAAAGCAGCATGTAACACTTCCTCCCTTTAGCTCATATTAAATCCATATATGCCCAGAACATAAAGTTGACAGCATAAAGCACATTTCTGATCTTTTGATCCGCTGCAATAAAATTCTGAATTATTATGTTTGCTGCAACAGAGTTACACTGAACAACAATAAAAGGGTATGGCAAGAACATGGTCCACCCAGTCCATCAAGGATATGGAGTTCTCCATATCAGGGAAATTCACAAGGACAAAAGATTCTCTAGGACAAAACACTGTAGAAGTGTGAGAAAAAATAACTTTTTTGTCCAAATATAAATATTTTACCATATTTATTAATATTTATTAACGAAATGATTATAATTCATATTTTATATAATTCATATTTTACCATGCATAAGGCTAAAAGATCAGCAAAATACATTTTGGTCATGTTCCACAAGGGGGTGCCATTTCTTTCTGATGAGACCAAGGAGTTAATGTTGGGAGAGATCAATAAACATTAGTACTTAGTATCTCTAGCTAAGGAGTTCTGTTTGAAAATGTAAATTACTTTGGCAGGATAAGTGAGGCTTATTAGTGAATAGTATTACCTTTGACCTTACACTTTAACACTATTGTGTCTAACTCGATTGTTTAAAAAGCCTAAACACTAAACTTGGAGACAAGGGCCTATGGTGGACTGGTACTACAGCAATATCCATTCTTCCATTTCCATCCATATCTGGTACTCCCAGGCCAGCCAAGAAAGATAATCCCTCCAGCATGTGGGGCATGCTCACAAAAGGCATCCAGGGGAACCTCACAAGATGCTAACAAATCAACAGGCTCCTTTCAACGTGGAGTAGTCCCTCCTGAATGTCAAAGCTTCTCACCCTATTTCTAAAGGAGAGCCCGGCCACCTTACAGAGAAAACTAATTTGCTCCACTTGCAACTGCAATCTCGTTCTTTCGGTCACTAGCCACAGCTCGGGACCACGGGTGAGGATGAGGATGTGGATGGACGGGTAAAGCAAGAGCTTTCCTTTTTGGCTCAGCTCTCTTTTCACTACAGTTAAACGTCTCCAGCATTGCAGATCCCGCATCAATCAGTCTGCCTAACTCCTAAACCCCTCTATCCTCACTCATGAACAAGACCCTCCTCCACTTAGGGCAACAACTCCTCCCAGGCCTAAAGTGGGCAATCCACCCATTTCTAGCTGAGTACCAGGGCCTCAGACTTGGAAGTGCTAATCCTCATCCCAGTCCCTTCACACTCAGCTGCAAAACATCCTAATGTCTGCTGAAGATCGCCGATTGGTAAAGCCAACAGTACCACACCATTGGCAAAAAACAGTGACGTGTTCCTGAGGCCACCAAACCCTTCCGCCCCTTGGCTGCACCTAGATAAATATAAATAAATAAATATTACGAACAGGACTGGTGAAAAGGGCTTGGGGACACGTCTGACTTACTGCTGCCAATGCAAGCCCAGCTCCTGCTCTGTTCATACAGGGACCAAAAACCTCAATAGAGGGGCCTGAACCCCATGCTCCCAAAGCACCGCCCACAAAGTACTGCAAGGGACATGGTCGTAAGCCTTCTCCAGGTCCCCAAACACAAGTTCAGTTAAATCTTGGTTCATTTTTTTCTCCCTAACATTAAAAGGACATTCTGGCTTTAAAAAGTTTTTAAAAAATCAGTCATGCTGCTATAGTCATGAAAGTTAGAATTTCTGTTTCTAAAGCCTTTTCAAAAAGGACTTCCAAAAGGCATAGTGTTTTTATCTTTCTAACAAAATTGGTCCCATTCCTGAGTATGCTGGTGGACAATCTGGCATTAATCCAGCGCCTGAGGTCCTAACCAATAGGAGTGCTAGTTCAGCTGTATGTACGTAGATACTGCGGAGGAAAAAACATTGTATTTTTTTTGTAGGGATTTTACCCAACAATAAAATAAGAGTATTATTGCAATACATGCACATCTTATATACAATTAAGACACTATTAAATAAAATACTTGGCATACATGCGTACATTGTACGATACTGCCAGCAGCACAGGTGATGAGTGTTTTGTTGTGACTGACAGACAGTACTGTTTCTAGCATAAAAAATGATCTAGCATAGTTGTAGGCAAGTCCATTTCACTCTGGTATGAATCTTATTCGATGTTGTCATGAAATATAATAAAATACATGAGAACTGTCAGGAAAAAAGAAATGTGGTGTTTTTACATTGTAGTTCTTCCAATAATACTCAAGTAATGTACACATCTTTCAAACAATTAGTGGATTATTCGGTTGATTCACTGATTTTTCAACCATCTGATTTCTGCACGATTAGATGGTTAAGATGTTTGTCCATTCTAACATCATTGGAGCAGCCAAGCGGGTAAAAGCCTGTGAACCAGCTGACCACAAACCCCACTTTGGGTCAGCTGGTGGCCTAATGGTTAGGGCCTTGCCCCTGCAATCAGAAGGTTGTGGGTTTGAATCCCAAGCACTGCTAGTCGCTGCTTCGCTTGGTGAATGGGTTAAATGCAGAGATAGAATTTTGTGCTGTTCACACAGTGGTGTGTTCATGTATCTCAAAAATCACTTCACTTCAAACGTACCATCCAGACTCTTCCCAGTGGTGGTGATAGGAACCGGACGATTGAGGAGTGAATGTGTTACCTGACGCCTCGGAATTGTTTTATGTTCAGATAATGTTTTGACCTCAAACATATTTTTAAGAATGGAGGTCAGACAAGTACATGTATGACACTCTAAAATGAAAATATTTTCACGCTTATTTTTATAATCAGCTTTATAGTCATAAATCGGTTATACTAAATACTAAACAAAATTGCTTCAGCTTTACGTTACTGTAAAGAAATCTGTAAATTTGTCTACAATTAAACACTTCACATAAACCACTGAATTACTTTGTTTACATCTCAAGCATTATGTCAAAATTTTGGAAAATGTGAAATTCCTATTTAAGGATACTAACAGAGTACAATTACTTGAGTGTTTTCCACGCCTGAATTACAGTGATTACATTACAGATTTCAAAATACTAGTAACAAATGTCCTACATTATGAACATTAAGGATTAAGCTTCATCTATTGGACAGCAGTCGTTATTTTTTATGTCTTTGACAGAAGATGTCCAGCATCTTGGTCTGATGGTATGGGTTTGAGGTTCTCCGGAAAGTAAACAGGGAAGGGCAGGAGGAGCTCTGGAAGGGAGTAGTTCATGTAAAACATATACCCCCCTCAACATCAAGGGGACTGCAGTGGAGATGGTGAGCTGCTTCCAAGTATCTGGGTGTTCACATCTCTGAGGATCTAACATGGACTGCACACAGAAAGCAAGGCAGCGTCTCTAACACCAGAGACAGCTGAGAAAATTTGGAGTCTCTCCCGTGATCCAAAATACTTTTTACTCTGGTGCTGTAGAAAGTGTTTTGGCACAGAACATCACCTCCTGGTTTGGGAACAGCTGTGTCCAGGACATTAAGGGACTACAAAGAGTGGTTCGGGATGCAGAACGCTGCAGCAGATCAGCTCTGCCGTCTCTCCAGGACATCTACGCCAGGAGATGCAGGACCAGAGCAGTCAGGATCATTAGAGACTCATCCCACCCCAGTAACTGTCTGTTTCACCTGCTTAAAGCAGGCAAACTGTGGTACAGTGAGAACAGAGAGCCTCAGGAGGAGCTTCTATCCTCAGGCTGTAAGACTCCTCAACCAAGACATGCCACCACAGCTAGTAAACCATACATAACTCCTCAGACAATAGATATATGCATATATGTGTATATATACACACACATACATACATATGTTAAATGTTTGTGTGTGGATATATATTCTATATATCATATCTATACCCATCTGTTTATGTGCCCTAATCATCATGCATATAAATACGATTGCACATGTACAGTATACGTTCAGATGTCTATTTTGCACAATACTATTTCTATCTTGTACAATATGTCCATTTGCACAATGTCTATCTTGCACAATCTATTTGCACAATATGCTCATTTCGGATGTACATTTGCCCAACAAAGTAATTTCACTTCTCATTTACCTCGCCCATGCACAGGTTTCGTTTATGTCTACATATATTTCTTTATTTCTCGGGGTCTCGGTGGACCCTGTTCTTTAGTAGGTTTGACTTTGTGATCAGCTATCGTCTGGGCTCCCGAATCTCCCAGGGAGATTATTGTCCCCTCAGCGCTTATCCTAGCCCTGATTTCTTGGGACCTAGATTTTGACATTACGCACGCCAATGCGCAAAACCCAGTACCTCAGTCTTGTCCAGTAAATAATGTTTTTGTACCAGAAGTGCTGAGGAAGTCAGTTATCGAGTAGGCACATACTACTCCCGCCACAGGGCACCCAGGGATCCATCGAACAGTCAAGGTGCTCACTTGTAAGTATTGGTGTCCTACACTATGGACAGACATGGAAAGGAATGTAAAGTCATGTTCCGTTTTTGGCATGTCCAAGGCTCCCCATCAGTTGCCTGTCGGGAAATTAATGCCCCTCCCAGTGCCACAGAGGCCGTGGTCACATATCGCAGTGGACTTTGTCATGGACCTCCCGGCTTCCAAAGGGTACACGGTGGTTTTGGTGGTCGTGGACTGATTTTCGAAGGGGGTCCAGTTCATACCATTCAGTTCCTTACCCACTACCCTTGAGGTAGCTGAGGCCCTCTTCCATGCCGTGTTCTTGCTCTACGGCATCCTGGAGGACATCCTGTCTGACCGAAGTCCCCAGTTTGAAACTGGGGACCATTGTCAGTCTGATTTTGGCCTACCACCCGGAGCTCAGTGGTCAGGCTGAACGGTCGGTCCAGTAGTTGGATCATTTCCTCCGGGCTCATTGCCATGGATGACAACACGACTGGGCAGAGTTCCTAGACTGGGCAAAGTACGCCTGGAACTCGACGCCCTTTGAATGCATGCTTGGGTGTCAGTCCCCGCTCTCTTCCTGGGACAGAGAGCCTTCAGACATGCCAGACCTAGACAGCTGGTATCGCAGGGCAGAGCAGGTGTGGGAGAGGGCACACACGTCCATCAGCAGGGCTGTGGAGCATTTCAAACAACAAGCGGATCGGCTTAGGAGGGATCGGCTTTGGCTCTCCACCCAGGATTTCAGGTTAAATATGTCATCATGTAAGCTGGCACCAAGGTTTATAGGATCCTTTGCAGTTCTTGGTCAAGTAAATCCTATTTGCCTGTTGCCTATTCACCCTGCCTATTCACCCTGTTTTCAATGTTTCCCTCCATAGCAGGCTCGCTGGATGCAGGGGACGTGGAGCCCATGCACCCTGCAGCTATCCCATCTACAGGGTGAAACAGCTGCTGGACTCTCTGAGACGTCAGGACAGCCTACAGTACTTGGTGAACAAATACACTGGGAGGGTTACGGTCCCAAGGAGAGAAGCTCGGTTCCCCATGATGGCAGAGGGAATTGGGACAGCCTGGTCACCGGGGCTGTCCCTGCACGGCTCATAGGGAGGTCAGGATCTCCCTTCGCCCCTCCTCAGGAGCTGGTCCTGGGGGTACTCTTGCGTCTAGTCCGCCTCGGCCACGCCCCCAGCAGGTTCCGTCACCAGAATGATAGGTACCTGCAAGTTCTGTCGCATCCTAGTGATGTCATCAGTTGTTGAGTGTGTGGTCGTCTGGGCCTAGGCAACCCAGGTGTGAGCGCTGAGCTTCGTTAGCTCAGTACCTGGCGATGTGTCCACCTGTCTTGTGTTTAGTTTTGAGTATGCCTTGTTGGAAGTTTATTGTCTGTGTCATGTGATTGGTCGTCAATGTGTAACCCCCAGTATGAAGGCAAGCTGATCCAGAGGGAAGGCGTGCGATTGCCAAACTTCTCCACCAAGCTTAGACACCAAGCTCTACCAAGCTGCTCCTCGAGTTTCTCTCCTTTATTACTATGTTTGAAGACCTTATCTAACGCCTGTGCTCCTAGAGAAGAAACGGACTTGTGTCAAGAGTGCTTCCTGCATTGTATCCAACCAATGTGCTCCAGGTGGCAGCTGGAGAGCAGACTCATACAGGAGAACCAGCACGGGCTGAGGCGCCCAGGCGCTTACAAGTGTCAGTGACTGTCTGCCTTCTCTCCGTGTCTCCCCTTCTGCAGGCATAAAACGATGAGCAGCTCTCACCCATTCCACTGAGTGTGGAGCAGCTTGACTGGTCACCATTGCGAATGAGCCTAAATGCATCTAGTGTCTCCACTGAGCAGCCGAGCACCTTCCCCTTCTCGTGAGCTTGAGTCCCTTCTTTTTCTACAGTAAACCTCAGTAAAAAAGGTTAGAAAAAATCCACTTCTTGGTAAAGTAGCTTCATCTCACACTACAAAATTCTGTCTTTACTTAAAACAAATAATTCCAGAGAAAAACAAATGTTTTTGAAGATAAGATTCGTTTTTCTTTCAGTTTATTTCAGTGTAAGAAAATGTATGAGGGGTGCTAGCAACTATTGAGGGCTTTGTATTTTCTCTGCTTTGTATTTTCTCACTACCTGAGTTACCTACTGCTCCTCAGGCCCTTCAAGATCCTCCTCACCTTTAAGATGATTTCAAAATTCTGCCACATCATCAGAGCTTTTTGAGTTTGGAGAAAATACACAAATACAGCTTATTTCAATATAAGCAATGTTAGTGTCATTTGAGAGTAATGTTTTTTTAAATACAGAATTTAATTCCCTGCCTCTACCTGATGTTTGTTCTGATGTACATTTTGTCCATCTTCGCACATCCTACGTTTGAAGGTTACAGTCAGTGCAGTTCTCCAAACCTCACTTACTATGGCAGTTTTGAGTAAGTTCAAATTTGCTTGATATTTTATTCATAAGCAAATGATCACTCTGGTTTTAGTCTTGGTTTTGTGGTTCTTAGTTCTAAGGGAGCTCTACAACAGTCTAATAGATTTGCTTTTACTACACTGTTTCTACTTTCACAAATGTTGGATAGTCATCATTACTGTCGTTGATATTTCTGTGTCTTAAACGACTATCTTTCTGTTCAACAGAGACGTGGGTGAATCCTTCAACACATGGTTTCTGATCTTCACCATGGATCTTTGGTCTTCCTTACTGATTGAAACATGGCAGGTTCCGGAGCAGAACAACGTCATCAGCGGCCTCTTCATCATTGGATGGCTGTTCATAGGAGCCTTCATGATTCTAGGCACCTTGTGTAAGTACAGTAGTTCTAGAAAACTCTGCAGATGAACAGATCAAATGCATTCAATACCATTTCAAGATGAAAAATTTAGATTTCCATTATGTCCACAGCAAATACCTTTTAACATGTAAGGACAGAACTAATCAAGGAAACAAATTACCAACATCAACATTATAGAAACAAGTAAAACTGGAAAACTGAAAGCTGCTCTCCTCTATCTCTGTGCATAGAACTACGGAAAGCTAGAAAGGACAAAATGCATCTAACCCGCGTATAAACATTCCCAAGTGATTTTTTTATACAACGGGAACATAGAACTAAGTATTCTTGTTTCTGACATCACTAGACAATGTGTTTACAATTATTAAAGATTAGATTTACATACTGTGGTGTATATCAATAATGAACAATAATAACCCTTTCCTATTTGCAGACTAAACTATTTATTGTAGAGGCAGTACAGCTACCATGTGCAATATTGTGCAATGTTCTTTTAGGGTGTTAAACATTATCTCATGTGCAGTTGTCCTACCATGTGCAATATCATTTAACGTTTTCTAAATGGGTGTGGAATCACTTCATTATATGCAGTATCTTAAGTGTGATAGTCTTCATGTGCAATATCAATGCGTATGTTAATATTACTTTTTATTGCTTAATATTACTACTGGATTCTTTACTAAGTGCAATAACTTACTCCAAACTACCATTTGTGTCGGTAGGTTTCATTCAACTGTGTTACTTTTCTACAGGATTTATATCCAGCATTTCTGTATGTAGCATGGTGTATTTTCATACTTCTTTTTTCTAGTTATCTTTTTTCTATGTCTCTGTGTCTGCAGGCATTACATAAACAATTTCCTCTGGAACCAGTAAAGTTTTCTGATTCTGAGTCTGATGTTTTCTCTTCTGCTCTGTGATCAAAATATCTATGCCAGTGTTTGACGCACTGTCCTTTCACTAATCATTTACTCAGATTAACATACTGCATAAGATATTTGTGGTTGCAGTGAAGTACCAGATTTTTACTGATTGTTACAACTAGCCTGTTAATTATAACAAATACACACACTTGGCCTTTTTATAAATTAAGCCATCAGCTTAAAATGCATAAAATGAAATGACTCTACATCCAAATATAACAGTGTAACTGCATTTGACCCATAAATATGTAGAATGTTTTAAGTCAAGTCAAGTAGTCAAATAGGTTTTTATTGTCATTTCTACCATATACACGCAGTACATAGTAAAAACGAAACAACGTTCCTCCAGAACCATGGTGCAACACAAGAGCAGAACAGAACGGCACAGAACAGAACACAAGTGCAAACAGAACAGAACACAAGAGCAACAATACAACTAAACGAGACAAGACAACGTTCGGTGCAACTGACAATAGCTACATTGAGGATAAATACAGTATTTTGAGTGGTACTGTATTTTAGCAGCAGAGATGTGCAAAGATGCAGAACAGAGTTTACATGATTTTAGATGTGCAGAGTTTAGATGTGCAAAAAAATGCAGAACAGAAATAAATATGTGTAATTTTAGACCAGCTGTCCAGGTAATCTTATTCAGTGCTATAAAACATGATTGGCAAGAGTAGTATCATCGTACTATTAACCATAATGATTTATTAATGAACTGAGGCCTTTTATTAATTTACTTTTATTAATTAACACATTAAATTAATCTTATACCTGCTCAAAAATTAAGCTGTTAACTGAGGTATTTGTTTATAAATTATGCTTTCATTCACACATTTATTGACAAGAACCTGATTTTAGTATAGTGTTTCCTTCTCAAAAACATTGTCACTTCCCAGCAGATACACTACTTCATATAGGAGCACAATGGTGTGTGTGTGTTCTCACAATGTGAGAAGCAGGTGGTGTGAATGATTCAAACTGTAATCTTTGAGGTTAGGATATTTAACCATTTAAATGCTGTTTTCTATAATGAGTGATTTTTTATTATATTGTTTTAATCCAGACACTCAGTGTAATTAAAACAGTTTTTAAACTGTAAAATATTTTTGCCCTTACTTATGATTTGGGCATGTAAAACAAAGAGGCACTGTTCTAAAATGTCACAATGTGTAATTGCTTACCAGTGAATTAAGGATGCTTTCACAACTACCTTATGGGGTGCGGACTGGTCAAATGTTTTCTTTACTTTGATCTGTTACTGAAAGTTAAAACTGAAAACATTTGGCTGTAATGGAGGTAAACATGAAACTAAATCCAAGTAGGAACGCAAACACAAATGACGAATCAGAGTGTTTGGAAACAGGATCACCTGTTAAATGCCTCCATTTACTTTGCATTCATGTGAAGCATGTTTCTGGCCTGAAGTTCATTTCTGTTCCCACCAAGGTTCTGATCCATCATAGAACATTCATGTATATTCAGATGTTGCACTTCACTTCCGAGATAAAATAGATACAGAAATCCAAAGTCTGGTGTGAACTTCTGTAATCTTAGTGAAAACAGAAAACAGTCTATAAGATCACATTCTGCAGAAAATATTTTATCATTAAAACAAAGAAACTTGAGGATTCAGTTCTAGGGGCAGCTGGTGGCCTGGTGGTTAGGGAGTTGCTCCTGTGATCAGAAGGTTGTGGGTTCAAATCCCAGCACTGCCAGTGACACCACTTAGGTACCCTCAAGCAAAATACTCACGAGTTGCTCCCCGGGTGCTGCTGCATTTGGTGAATGGATTAAAGACAGATTCACACTCTGTGCTGTAACAAAAAAGCCCATTTTACTCTTGGATCAAATACTCTTGGAGAACCCTGTGTGATTAGATATTTAATGGTTATAAATTTGGGAAGTTTATTAGATATCATTAGGGCTGGGTTCAAAAAGTCGATTCACCGATCAATATCGATTCTCGTTCAAAAAATACGATATCGATTAAAAAATTCATGGATCGATCTCCTGTCGACTAATTTAGATTAACTTCATTTTAATCTAAATAGACAATACTATAATATTGGATTG
>JBBPCY010098148.1:0-21070 GCA_037974405.1 Brachyalestes nurse | reverse complement strand
GACCTTCCTCTGCCCTGATGGACACATCCTGCTGCAGATCCGCATGAGTGCCTACACCTTCACCTTCATTAGCACACAGCAGCGCCACTACGAGTCAGTCTTTCCTGCCTTACACACACACACACACACACACACACACACACTCACACACTGCTTCCTTCTATCAGGTAGATAGCACTAAAAATGTTTTGTAATAATAGTGTAATAATGTCAATTGTGTAAAGTGGCCATTTGTCACATGTGAACACACCACAGCTCCTCACACAGTGTGGATCGTGTGAAATTCTTTCTCTACATTTAGCCCATTCACCAAGTTAAGCCCCCCCCACCCCAGTGGTGCCACTGACAGTCCTAGAATAATGTGACAGATACTGTTGCATCTGCCTGATGCTTCTGCCTGCACCAGTGTTCACTGCCTGTACAATACTGAAATAACTGAAAAAAACAATAAGGTCTGTTTCAGACAACCCAAACCAACAAAGCAGATGAGCTGGATTCTTTGTGCCATTCTCTTTCTGCTTCTCTCATTTAAATTATTTTCAATTCAAATGTCATACAATAGATTACCTTTTTATACAACAGCTGACTGCCAAGACTGAGTAATGCTTTATAAACCTATTTGGGTTGAGCTCATATTCAACTACATAAACTGATTAACTTGGCTACAATTTTCTAGCCCTTGTCCTCCAACAGACACAAGGACCTCTCTGACAGACTGAATGTAGCACAACATAACATTAAACAAAACCAGACTTGAAGAATATAAATTAGGCCTTGTACTTTGTCATAGAGAGACCTGTTAGAACTAATATTTGGCAAAGCTGCTCGATTAAAGTGCTAAAAATTAAATTATGCCTTTGAAAGGAAAACAACTGAATGTTGTTGAATCTGTCATGAATATATAATATTGTCTTTTCTCAGTGTGTATTCAAATAAGGTCCCGACACTACGTATGTTATGCAAACATTATTTGCTATGACATAACAAGTTAACCATCATGTATGTACACAGGAGCCTAATTTATGATACTTCCTCAAATACATTTTGCCAAAACCATGAAAACAGTGCCTCTGTAATCTTCATACCAATAAATTCACATTCGGTTGTCGGTTCTTTCTCTTAGGTTTCCAGTGGCCGTGTTGTCTGATGGTAATTGGCATCAAGTGGCGGTGAGTGTGTCTACTGGGCGTTTAGCCCTGTACGTGGACTGTGCCATGGTGGAAAGTGTTGATTGGGCCTACAAGGATGGCCTTGGCATTACCACCGATGGACTTGTCATGATTGGAGGAATTGTTGAGGGCTTTGAGACACCATTTGAGGTAAAAGCTCAAACTGGCTACATGTGTCTTGATGAATGTACATTTAGACAAATTTAAAATTGATAATAAAATAAGTCACAATGAATGTTTGTTGGAAATAGTTTTAAGATTCAGAGTCATTCAGTATAACATTGTTTTGCCTTGGTAAAGAAGCGTTCTGTTCCTGTAGCAAATTATTGGTGTATTCACAGTCAGTGACCTATCTAGAACTACCAGAAGGCCTAGTGGGATGTTTTCTGTCCCAGCCATTGGAAATCAGTGCATGATTGGCTGATTCCACTGTTAGTTTTTATTATGTTTGTAAATAATCAGCCACAATCAGACTTCAGTCTAGAGTACTTCAAACAAAAACCAGAGTGTTTCTCTCACCTAGAACATAGTTGGTTAGCCTAGGCCCCCAGTAAACATTCTGTAACCTGCGTGCCAGAAATGACAAAGGGCTGCTCCTACTGCTTTTAACCATGTGACATACTTTGTTGTAGTTATAGATATCAGTATTTCATACAGTGTCAGCAACCACAAGTATATTGGAGAGGCAAGAAATTTAGTCATGGAATTTGCTCATTGTTATTGGTGGGATTATAAACTTTCATTACTTTACCTACATTAGACTCATTGCCTAAATTCAAAGCTAAATAAGCATGTTAAGGACACTAGATATGCTTTGGTTGATTATAAGCAATTGTGGTACAAAATATTTGAGTTAAAAGAAATAGTGTAAATTTATTTGTTTGCCAACCTATTTCTTTAAAGCAGAAAAGACAATATATATTTAGCAAAAAGCAAATACATACAGTGCTTGTTTACTCTGAATGATGAAGACAGTCGTGTAATTCATCATATTACTTGTCTGTACCTCATGACACATGAAGACATCCACAGACCTGTCCCTGCAGACCTCAGACCCTTGCTTGTTCCTGAGGAATGAAGGTTTAAGGGCATAAGAACATGTACTTTAACATCTGTGATTGTACTCATTCAACATGAAGATGTATCTCCCATCATGTTTTCCCAAAAAAACTGGAAAGAGGCCTTACTTTTAGTTACAAGCTGTCATGCTGACACTGACATTTATTTCTTACATAAGACAGACGCAAGAAACAAGTAAATAGTTGGTTTACAAGTAGAGTGAGGGTGAAGTATTCAGATTTGTTCCACCTCAAATTTACACATATCTTTTTACTTTGTACTCATAAAAAGGTACAGAGTTTGTACTGATTAGCATAAACAATGATATGTTTAAAAAATAAAGTATGATAGGAAGTATTCTAACACTATATTAAAATACATTAGTAATCTTGCCTGTCATTTTTTGTTTTAACCAAAAGAAATGATGTACACTACACTTATGTACATCTTTCAAACAAGCCTGTAGGGCAGAAGTCATCTGTTGTGGTCTATTTTGATTCAGTTTTGTGATTTTGGTGCTCAGACACATTGTAAACATTGTAATTAATTGACGAGTCAAACAGGTACCTGAAGATACTTGAGGTAAACACAAGTGAACCTCTGTCCTCCAAATTTGAACTCCTGATGTGGAACATTCATATTTACCGTACATCTGGATTAACTGGGCTTGTTCTTCGTTAGGTCCTACACAGCAACAGCAGTTCAGTAATTTATACCCCGTTTCCAGTACTGTGGTAGTCTTTTACATTAATTGCAGGGTGGAGCTTTTGACAAACTATTATGGAATCTGCATAACTTTTAACATTTAATTTAAAATGGTTGAACATTTAAGTGGAGAATGAAAGAGTTTAAAGGTGATAAAAAGAGATTAGAACAGCTGCAGACAAGCTGAAAGTTGCTTTGGTCCTGTTAGAAGAAGTCTAGGTTGCACTTGTTCAGATGACTTCATACAATGTACATTTATACACTGTACAGAAACACACTAACACACTGAATGGTTCCACACATATGTACAAACTTTTGTTGATGATGGTTGTAAAGGTGCACATCATAAACATTTTTAATGAACAGTTTTTCACTGGTGATGTTAATAAATGAATAATCAGTACAGTTTGTTCGTTTCAGGACACACTTTTAATAACTTTGTGATGAAGGGGCTACAAAGGCAGGACAGTATAAGACACTTTCAAGAGGCTTGTACTGTTCTGCTTGGTCTGTTATGCCGCACATGGAGGAACTGATATATTTATTCCTGATATTTTCTTTGATCATCACACTTGTGCTGATCCAAATAAAAGCATTAATGTGTTTAATGTGCCCTGTCACTGTAGGGTGATCTGAAGCAGGTGACGTTCCTGATGGGGGAGCCAGATGCAGCCAGAGATCAGTGTGGTGTGTTTCTACCACAGTGTGATGGAACTGCTCACAAACCCCCACGATCCCCACGCACACATGAACTAGAGGTAGGACATCTTCAGCGCATCTTGTGGCTAATCAAAAAGCTCTTAAAGGAATTAGAGCAGTATGTGGCTACATAAAAAAAATTACAAGAATAATGTATTTAACATTGTTTTGGTCATGCCATGTTGCATGTGTAATATTTTAGATTATTGATATCTTCCTTATTAAATGTGTAAAATATTAATATAAATTAAAAGAAAAAAAACATTGATATTAATTCATGCCCCCTCTGTGCTCTAAAAAGTGTTCTTCTACATTGGGTGGTGGCGGCCTAGTGGTTAGGATACTCACCTCTGTACAAAGAGGTCATGGATTTGAATCCCACCTTCAGTACATCACGACTGGGTTCCTGAACAAGACCCTTAACCCCAAGGTGCTCCAGGGAGACTGAACCCTGTAGAAAAAACGGCTATCTTATGCACCTTTAAAGCCCTCAACACAGTCTGTAGGTTTAGCCCTAAATGAGCTCCCAATACTTTGGGAGTGAGTAAAACTCAAGAACATCTGTGTGTTCCTAGGGACCAGTTTGAGAAAACTTCTGCATAATGTAAACACTCTATACCAATCATGGATTTTTTCTTGAGCTATATGTCAAAGCGCAGTACCATCTAGGAACCTTTATTCATAAGCGTATAAGTCCGCTGGATCTTGCAGTGACAGATAGGATCAGCTCTGACTGTAAGGTAGAAAGGTAAAACCCAATCTGTCATCATGCCAGAAGTCTATACTCATGCCACTGGCAACAAAATACACAAACTCTCTGAATCAAGATTACCTGCATGAGTTTTTCTCTGTGTGTGTTTTTCCTTCTTGTTTAATTTAGGAGCTTTTACTGTCCTCAAATGACCTGGAGGACTTACTGAAAAATTCTGACCCAGCGGACAGGGACTTACTCCGGACTGCGCTGACCGTGAGTAGAGAGGAGACATTTTACCACTTTAATTTTAACTCTTCATAATCACTGCTAATGGCCCCTGATTTAGCCAAGGTGTCCAAAGACATTTAAAATAGACTCAAAGAGTACCTGCACACCATCCTGTGAATTTCCCTGAAGATAGACTTTATGGTGGAAAGGATTGCATAGATTGGCAGAATGGATGTTTACTTTGCCTTCGGTCTGTCATCAGCTTCTTAGACAGACATGGGATTATTGTGCACATGTGTTTTGTTTCACTAGGAAGAAGTCCATTATGCTAATACATGATTATCTACTATTTTCATGCAGTTGTTATTGTCATCTATGAAGTATTGAACTTTATTTGTCTTGGCAGAAATCAAAACTGTAGCGTGTTTAATAATGTGCAAGTTAATACAGAGAAATGTGGCCCAGGGCAGGCCAACTATCTATTTGTGTTTGTTTGATTGTCTAAAACTTGACAAGCCAAATTAGGTTCAAGTGATTAAACGGACTGGATTTAAAATGTTTTCTCATGCTTCAGGTGAGTGGAATTTCGCCAATCTCTAAATAGTCAATATGAAAATATTGCTGTATTTAATTTTTGTTTATAACAAGGGAATAATCCTTGGTCTTCAGTATGTAACTAGTCTAGAATCATACTGTTTTAGTTTAGTACTGTATCTCTATTTTTTATTATTGTGTTGCATAATTTAAAAACTCAAGCTGCCCATTGCAGTGTGCTGGGAATAAGATCGTTTTACATTAACTTACATTTAAAGGGTTTTTTTGTTCCTTTTCCTGTAAACTTCATACAGCAATGGTATGTTATCTTGTACATTATGTTAGCATTCTGTGGATATGAGCTACATTTTTAAAACAGGTATCTTCAGCAATGCCTCAGAGGAGGCACGTTTGGTTCATTTGGGTTTGTGGTTTTTAAAGAACTATACTAACTTTCATTTAGATTTAGGAACCAAAATTGGGTAGATAAGTCATTACTCAGCCGAAGATTTTTGAAAGGAAATTGACAATACAAATACTCAGAACTAGAGAAAACTCTAAGATGTCTCCTGCTTTTATTATCTCTTTTTGAGAAATACCAGACCTGTAAATGAGATGAGTGCATGTGCACATGTTCCAGATATTTGGGTTTCAGCAGCTTTTTGCTTTCAGAATGGGAATTCGTGCTCTGTGTTCTTTCCAAACCAACTCTGTGATCTTTAATGGACTCATTGTAATATCTAACCCAGAGCCATGTGCCACACATTTCAGAAGGGCAGCGCATGTACATGCTAATCCCATCTATGCTGTCCCATCACCTGGATTTCATTATGTAATGTCAAGGGTTGCTGACTCTCAGAGACTAAAAATAACCAGAATTCCTTCAAAACTGTTTTTTTTTCTTTCTACAAATGTCTTTCTAAATGTCTTGAGTCATCATCTTTTGATAACCTAGTTTCTGTTGTGCTGCTAGACTTTGACGGCTCTGCCACTTTGGATTTTGCCTGTCTCTTTTACATTTGCTCCCACTAGATCACACGTGCCCCAGTCTCACACTGCTCTAATTAATCACAAACTGTTGGCATTTCTTGCACCTTTTCACACGGCAATGGGGTCAAAGGTAAATGCCTAATTAGCTCTTCTTTCTTTTTTCTCCAGCAGCCAGCCTAGTTTTTGAATGCGTTGTGGTGTGTAATACCACACACACATGTTTTGGTTTAGAAGATTAATTGAAATTCATGGAGGTTTTACCTTTTTCTGCTGCACCACTTGAACGCTTGCTCTCCTAGGGGATGTGCTCGATAGTGCATGACATGCAGTGTGTTTTTTTAGTGTTTGCTCTGTGTTGGCTTCCCATGGTCACTGAGTCAGAAATGTTTGAGAGCTGTCCACTCATGTTCCATAGATGAATTTCCAAATGAGGTACCCTTGGCTTTATGGGCTTAAACTAATATATCTTATATATCAGGGAAAGCAAAGAATTAAAAGCCATTCCAAGAACATGTCCAAGAATAATACGAACATAACAAGCCTTGCTTTGTGAAGGAACTTCTGACATATACATTTTACGCTCTGTAATGCTTGTTTTGGGTTCAAGACATTACATTACATGGAATTCAAGATCTGTTGGCGTGTTTTATTTAAATATAAATGCGTCGTTACATATTTAATGACACAGTGAGTTAAACACAGAATTACATTTACATTCAATTTACATCCTCTAGGAACAGCTGAAAGTTTGCACTTCACACTTTTCATTGTTTATTTCTGTGCCATGAAATGATAAAAGTGTGGGTAAAAGGGTAAAGGTTTGTGCGTTTTTGTAAAGTTCTTATTACAATAAATATCTTCACTTCTAGTTACATAAACAGATGTGTTTCACTTGTAAGGTATTTACGCTTTCGCCCTAATTGCTGGGTTTGTTTCCATGAGCTGTAAGTGGGAATTAATTAATTAATTGCATGGCAAGAATAATCAAGTGAGAAATAATTAATAAAATAATTCATTTTACGCCACGCTTTTATTACAAGTCCTTAATGACATGCTATTTTTTCCACTTAAAATAAATGTGTTAGTTATTTAGAGAGTCTCTATGTTGGTTCCTGCTGCAGTAAGCATTAGGTTTATGGGACTCTCTGGTCTGCAAAGGGCATAAATGCGCTGAAGGAACTCAGAATTCCTGTTTTCCAGAGTTCTTGAGTGATTTTTCACATTTTTCCCCGTTCAGCATCACCAGGTCAGAGGTCAGCATGAACTGAGCTTTTCCCACTCTGCTCTTTTATCCACTCATCACGTCTTCAGCAGCGCATGGTACTATGCGGTAATAGTGTTCTTTTGAGGACATTATACTGTTACAATGTTTACATAAAAATCTTCTTCCTTCCTTGCACTCTACTTTGTACGCACATAACCTGAGAAAAATTGTCTTACCAAGACCGTTGCCATAATAATTACATAAACAAGCCATTCATATTTTCCTTTCTTTTCCCCATGCACAGATCACTGAGTCATAAAGGTAGGTGTGCCAAATCCATTTCTGTGTCCCATGAGCTTCTAGAGTCTCTGTGCTGAACAAAGCACTTTTTGCAGGTTGGAGTCTATCCACATAAACAGTCTGACGTGTGTTGCCCCTTGGCAGAACCCCATGGCACTGCAGAACAACTGACAAATGACAGAGTTCAAAGAGCATGTTTGGGCAGAGTTCTCGGCAGGCTCTTCGTGTGTGAGGAAGAAGGTGCTTATATCACTTTCAACGTCCTTTCCTTGCGTGAAATATGTGGCCCAGATTCAGCTAAGAGGAATCCTGTTTAAAGTGATACTTCCCCCAACACTGCTGCAGTCCAGTTGGTGTTCAGCACCAAACAAACTGAGGATGTAAGCAATCAGCAAAACTGCATAAATACCACAATGATCTATTTGTAATGGCATGCAAGAACAGCTTTTGTGCTTTCCTTTCATGGCCTGCATGAATTAATCAGTTAGAATCTAATTTGCTAATAATACTTACCTGTACATGCTCCACCCACAAATGTGTTTTCTCATAGTGGCTTTTGCTAGGTTGAACAAATTATACAGAACATGGGCAGAAATTATATTCCACATAAGGAGTTTATAGCACACAGTTAAGTTTGTGTCAAAACAGAAACATTGAGTAGTTTTTTTTTTTGTTTTTTTTTTACATATCGGCAACCTCAAGCTCACATTAGCATCATGATGAAGTCATTTACAACCTTCCTAATTTCAATAAACTATAACAACCGCAACTTGTCAGCACAGCATTTTAAACAGGAAAGTCAATGTTATATAATGGCTCTAGAAGAAAGTATTGTCATTTAATTGAATTAGAGATTTTGTTAAGAGTTCTGTAAAGCTTGTCCGCCCCAGCAATGTTTGCTTCAAAAGAACACATTTGTGGGAGGAGCATGCGTGTGTTATACCAGTGTTATATTCTCCTGTCCTTTCAGAAATTGCATAGTGCATAGTGCATAGTGCATAGTAAGAGGACCCATAAAGGAAGTCAAAGCAATGTCAGCCCCCACTATCTGTGTATAATAGGAAGGTATTACTAGTGCCGGTTTAAAGCTCCCCAATTACACATGACTACAGGCATCCCTATCCCTCCAGCTCTTCTCCTCACTATCTGCCTGTCTTTTGGCAATCAGTCTGTCGTCAGTGCCCTGGCCTCAAAGCTCTAAACCTTATAATTATCCTTTCTCAATCATGAGTTACTACAGCTGGCCCCAACTGTCTATATAAATCATTTTAAGTCAATACAAAGTAACTAAGCTATGGCGTGTGGAGCTGTGTCAGTATGCTCTCTCTGTCTCTCTGTCTCTCTCTCTGTCTCTCTCTCTGTCTCTCTCTCTCTCTCTAGCTCTCTCTCTCTCCTCTTGGTTTTTTTCTCTTTTCACCCAGACTGTGTCTGTTTTTGGTGCTTAGAAAAGTTAGGGCGCCTGAGGGATTGCCGTTCCTGTGTGTTCAAAAAATCTGAACAAGCATCAGAGAGCCACATCCCACCCCAGAGGATGTGTAGATGTCTGGAAGCAATTATGCAGCTTGGCATTAAAAATTGGGCTTATTCTATTAGGGCCCTCTTATTGTTACCCGTCTTTAACTGGGGCCGTGCCTTGTGAGTCCTTTCTGCTGTGGGAGAATTCCACTGGAATTCCCAAGTTCTGTGATGAGTTTTTTTTCTTCTCATTACTGCAGACATGAAGTAATCCTTCCTGTGTTAGACAAAGGCCTGAATGATGTTTCCTAAACTTTGCTGCAATGCGCTTTACAGCTCAGCATTCTGAAACCTGCACAATTGAGATCTCTTAGGGTGCTTTCACATTTTATTTGACACAGACCAATCTAACTTATTCCTTAATTTGATCAGTTTTTACGGGTATGAAAACTCTGTGGGTCACCCAAACCATGGGTCTCAGGCCACTTAAAAACAAACACTCAATTTGTGGATGGTGGAAACACATTTTTACAACAGCCACATAAGACAAGGGGATGTTTTTTCCCTCTTCTTACAGTCTGCACAATACTGTCTCCATTGCCTGCCTGCTTTTGACATTTTACTCTTTACAGAAGTTCCTGTCTGTCTGGCAATATGAAGTGCTGCTAAAAATGCCTAACAAACAATAAGTTAATTGCACAGAATTGTTTTTGATTTTGTCCCATAGCTACTGAAAATTACCCAGGAACTGAGACTATGGGGATGCTCTAATGGACTTAAACACGAAATGTGTTTGTAACCCATGCCAATTTCTGGCCAGTTAGTGAAAACCCACATGTATAATTTTGGTGCACATTAGCTATTACAGTGTGAAACCACCCAAACCACATTGAATAAAAACATACAACTTAACAAATCCTGAACTGGTCCAAATAAAGTGGTCCAAATAAAATAGCCTTAGAGGATAAGATCTCTTTTTTATGGTGGACATGTGTCATCTAAAAGTCTGACAACTGTACCTATGCTACAGGTAGTTCCAGTCCCATAGTATGATTAGCTGAGAGGCATTCTTCGTACAAAAATAAGCTGCAAAGAAGTAAATGGCACATTCAGTGAGGGGAATATTCAGAGAATTCAGAAATTTTTGTTTTTGTTTATTATACTTCCAGGGCATATATCCTTTAAATTTAAATCTACACGTTTTTAGACTTTGCACTTGCGAATATAAACTCAAAGTATATCATTATAATATTATCATATAAAGTTATGAAAAAAGTTCTGACACCATATAAAAATGTACATATATGTAAAGATTAAATAATAAAAATAAATAATCTTCTAGATAATTAATGTTGCAGAAGTAATTATGTTCTCATTGAAAGTGCACCTGGTGTGACTGGACAAAAAACATGATTATGTGAAAGAGCTTCCTAAAGTTCGCAAGAACAACATTATTATGGCAACACTAAGTTGGTACAGAGCTACAGGGACATAGCAAAGACTGTAACCATACCTGTCAGTTCAGCTGGTTAGATATCATCCAAGTGGAATGCTCATGAAACCACAATTAATTATTTCCGTACAGGTGCGAACTGCACCCTATCATCTCCATTCTGACACCTCATAAAACTCCTTTGCTGATAAGGAAAAACTAAGACCACAGAGATCTCTAAAATGTGCACACAAGCACTGGGACAAATTCAGATTCTTTTATAACAATGTACTCTGGTCTGAGGAAACAAAAATTGAGACCTTTGGCTGCAGTTCAAGTCACCGTGTTTGGATAACGAGAGGTTGCATATGCTATTACAAAACACCATACTTGCAGTGAAGTGTAGAGGTGGAGACACAATGATTACAGTACAATGATTAGCATTACAGTAAAAGAAACAGAGCAGAGATTAGCTGGGAAGCAGAGATTAACTCATATTTCTCTTTACCTAAGAAATATAAGAAGGTTTAACAAAATAGGCAGGCAAACATAAACAAACATAAAACATAACCCAAGTAAAGTGAAGGTGCTTGCATCTTGTGACAAATCTTGAATTCTGTGTTTACACCATGGGTAATGAAAGGCAGTTTGTTATGAGAAATGTACAAAAATCAAACCGTAATACTGTAATAAACTTACTACTTCTTAAGGTAGATGTTTAGAAGCTGTAATAATAACCACTAACAACGTTGCAACAAAGTACTAATCGAACATTTGGAATCTGAGGGACATATATGATATGTTGCCAATTTTATGAATAAGTAAAAACAAATTTCAGGGCTACTTCGATGTGCTGAGTAAGTGCCACTATTTCATGGTATGGCACTCCCTCTCGTGCACTGTGGCGTAATGAGAATGCTATGGAATTATCAGATCCAGGTCTGGTAATGTTAATTGCAATAGAACCCAATGCAATGAGACACCCGTGCGTGGGTGTGTGCATGTGCATGCATGTGTATGTGTGCGTGTGTCTGTCTGACTGAGTGTGTGGATGGATGGTATATCAGTAGGTGTGAGAGTGGGTGTTATTGAGACTGATCTCACCTGCAGCGGGTGTTCTGCAGTGGGTCCTGAAAGCACTGGGTTGGATTCCCAGTTTGTGACATATGTTTGTAGCAATGAGGATTTGGGTATACGTATTAGGATGGATTCTACTGGATTTACAGGGACATGCACTTAGACAACTGGAGGGTAAAAGGAGTAGCTTATCAAAGGTAGGTTCTCAGACATTGTTTTCAATGCCTTTTGAGGCTGATTGAATTTGGATTTTTTTTTTTATTATTCGGTGCACATCCTTTTATATATCACAGAGGGGAAACTTCCACTGTCATGCACCAATCAGCCGTAACGTTACAACAACTGATAGGAGAATGTCAATGATAATCTTGTTACAGTAGCACCCGAATAACAAACCGTACGCCACCCCACCCCCCGCCGCACACACACACACACACACACACACACTGCTTTTGTGAACTCCACTGTATGTTGTCTTGTAATGTTGCGTTGTTGTGCTTGTGTGTCACTCCTTTTGTCTTTGGACTCTGTGTAGTTTGTCCTGTCCGTGTTTATGTAGTATTGTGGTGTTCTGGGTTACTGTGTTGTGGTCCTGGAGGAGTGTTGTTTTATTTCACTGTGTACTGTGTATATGGCTGAAATGACAATAAAGCTACCTGAAATGACCTGTCAAGGGGTGGTATATTTACAGCAACAAGTGCATAATCAGTTCTTGAAGCTGATGTAACAGGAAAAATGGGCAATCAAAAGAATTACTCTGAGTTACTCTTACGAGAGTCAAACTGTGATGGCAAGGTGACCGACTCAGAGCATCTCCAGAAAGGCAGTTTTGTGGGTTGTATGCAGTGGTTAGATCTACCAACAACTGGGGAGCAAAGGCTAACACGCTGGGTCCAGTTCCACAAAAGAGATACTATAGCACAGATTGCTGAAAAGGTTCATGCCAGCTATGACAGAAATGTATCAGAACATAGTGCATCACAGCTTGCGGAGTATGGGGTTCAGACCAGTCAGAGTACTCATGCTGCCCCTGCTCACCACATACAGTGTGCATGTGAGCATTGCTAATGGACTATGGACCAACAGAAAAAGGTGGGCTTGTCTGATTAGTCATGTATTCTTTAACATTATAGGCTATGTGCGGCTGGGTGCAGGTGCATTACTTAACTGGGGAGGAGATGGCACCAGAATTGTGAGAAGATGGCAAGCCAGCAGAGGAAGTGTGATGCTCTGGGCAATGTTCTGTTGGGAAACACTGGGTCCTGGCATTCATATGGATATTGCTTTTACAAATACTATTATCCTAAACATTGTTGCAGACCAAGTACACCACTTAGTATTCCTAATGGCACTAGCCTTTCTCTTTCTGCAGAAAACCAAACCACTCCTGAGGAGGAAAATGACAAATCATTCAAGGTGTTAAATCCAGATTCACCAAATCTCCATCTATTATCTATGGGATGGACAAACTAGTTTGATCCCTTGCAACTTCACCGCACAACTTACAGGACTTAAAGGATCTGCTAGTAACATCTTGGTGCCTGATCCCACAGCACACATTCTTGTGGAGAAGTTCTTGTGGAGTCCGTGACAAATTTTCGTTCCAAGAATAAGGACCAAATGAATTTACACGTTTATATTTAGATGTGCGCTTCTTTGCATGTGTACTTCCTCCCACCACTCTTTCTCACATGGTCTTGATGTTGTTCTTCTGGGGAGAAAGTGCTATAATTTATGGTGGTTTTTGGTTTTATTGGGAGGGTCACAGTGGTTTGGGTTTATAGGAGCTCTTGCTACAGCTCCAGTTTAACTTAAATTACAAAACAAGTGTATGCACAGTGTGCATTTGGCTTTTATTGGTTTTTCACAATGAATAACTACAGCTGATTTTAATACCAGCCAGTCTACATAGTTTGGTGCCAGTGATAGCAATGGATCTTCGTAGGTCTGTTTGTCCAGACATATGCACATTGCAAAATAATTAAGCAGGATTTTTCCTGCCTGCTCCTCCATGTAACATTTTATTTTATTTCTACTTTCCTGTGCTTGAAAAACCAATACCACTGTCTCTGTAGTTTGCATTAGTTGGCTTGCAAGATGCAGCCGGTTAAATGTCGCCCTTGTGCATACCTCTGTCTGTAAGGCAGATTTATTGCAATCGCCTCCTTTCAAGTTGAAGCACCCTTTTTTGTACATGTGGAAACAGCACTTCATAACTGTGTGTGTCAGTAGTTATGTATCAAATACAGCTTCTTATCTGACCTTTCCGGTTCTTGCAAATAGAGTGTACACTGCCATGACAGTGCCTTCTTGGCGTGTGTGAACAGATTTAGGCAACTTTCCATTTTCCATTTTTTTGTGCATTTTCCATTATTCAGCCTTTTCCAATTTTAAGTAATTATTATGATTCAGTGCCTGTTCATGTCAATCACTGTTGGATAATAGATCTGGCAGAGCAAATGTTTTGCATGCTCAGAGTGATAAATGTCAGAAGTTTGGTCTCTTAGGGTCTTGTATTGTCACACTCCTGTAGCGTCTTATATAGCTGAAATACAGAATGTATATTGCTAAAATTCCAGGATGACTGCTTTTAAGTGTACGTCTTGTCAATTATTAATAGATTTCAGTGATATTAATGACAGTAATTTTGATATTAGCAACATAGTAACCATTGAATTAATTTTATTAAAAATCTGTTTATTAATGGAAGTTTTAAAGTGTAAGAAACTTCCATATAAAGTGAAGTTTATCTACCCACCACGCTTTTTTGCTAGGATAATATTGGGTCTACTGTTAAGTAAGAAGTGTTCTAAATCATGCCCCTTGTGATTAACTGGCCATCATAAATGCTTATCAGGTGGTTCTTGAACTGGTTTTGAGATTGAGAGTCCCTGTGAGCAGAGATTTTCAGGCCCACTTTAAAGTGAAAGAAGTAAGCCGACCTTTGCAACCAGGTGGAGATCAAGTGACAACTTATCAGGACCAGACCACTAAAAGGACTGTGAATAATGTGAATTTTGAGCTAAACCAGAGCTCAACATATATTTGGAAAATTACATCCAAATCTTGAAGCCAATAAATATTTCATGCTCTGTTTGACACTTTACAGCCTAACACTTTGTAATATGTTCAGGTGAGGTGTAAACTTATATTACTTGTCTACTATTAGCATCACTGCTAAAGAACCAAAAACAAAAACTATAGAAGTAAAGTTTTGACACTAAACATGTCTTGGCTAATTGATTACAACTGGAGTTAGGGGGGAACTGTGTGAATTAGATTTTTGACAGAACTGTTTAACAAGAAACCTCATATGCTGTACATCTGGTTTTGTTCTTAAATCACTGATTCAGCAACCAGTTTCTTGCATTATCCAGGCTGTAAATTAGTGATTCTTAAATCACACTGACTTGGTCATGGGGCTGCATTCACTCAGTATGGGAGAAATGTGCAATGTTAGTGACCACATACACTCAGTCACGCAATAAACAAAACACACATGGCAATACAGCAACAAGAGACAGGACTCTCCCTTTGTCTCATATGATGAGGCATGACAGCACACAGCCCATCACACTCTAGTGCATGTGTTTTAGTGGAAACGTGACTGTTTCTTATTTCCTGAGTTCAAAACCATTCAGAATAGCATGTGTCTAACAGCCTTTCAGCTCCACTGTCTGACCTGCTGGCCTACAGGGACATCATGTAGGATTTCTTGAAATCCATCCTGTTAGGGGCCAGTCTGGGGTCCCTGTTAATTAATTCTCGTTAGCCACACTTGTAACCTGCCCTTTATAACCAGGGTTTACAGTCACACTGATTGCAGTCTTGCTTGACATTCCCAAAACCTGACAACTTGCTGATATTGAGCTTCCAAGCTTTTCCAGCTCTTCTTAGAGTTTGAATGTGCTGATACTCATTCTTGGAACCCCTATAGCCCTGCAGTCTCTGCAAGTTCAAACCCCACTTGTGGCGAGTTTTCAACTCCTCCTCGAACCCCGTTTATGTCAGATCTTTACCTCCACCACCAGTATCCTGTCTCTAACTCTCCTCAGTCTCTGAGCATTGGTTCTTTATTTCTGATGGATGGGTGGCCCAGCTCCGGCCAATGTACAGACCATATGACTGTACTTTTGACCTCCGACCTGGTACTTCTGTGCAAGTCTACTGGGACATAGAGAACACCTGCAGGCATACACTTTGAGGGGAATCTTACTCTGGAGATAGCCCTGCTGTCTGACTCTAAGTCCCTGTCTTTGTAAGTCCCAAGTTCTCCTCTGTGGCCACACATTCCCACTTACAGCTCACCCAGGGGTAAACCAGTGTGCGAGTAGTAAGGGACCCAAGCCTAAACCTGCGGGACTGCTCCACCCCCTGCCCATTCCATGTCTCTGATGTTACCTGCTGTTGGATTTTCTCATGGGGCTCTGTCTTCTCCAAGGCCTGTAAATTTGTGGCTCTGCCCAAACTGTCCATGGCCAAGGAGACAGTGGACATCCTAGCCCATCAGATGGTCTGTGTCCATGGGTTCCCTGTGGACAAGGTTTAAGACCAGGGTCCGCAGTTCACTAATCAGTCCCGGTAGGCATTTTGTCAGGGATTTCACTTTGCCTGTTGTTTGGACTAGGAAAAACTCCCTAAAATTAAAGGAATACCTGGAGAGCAATTGGGCAATTCAAAGAAGCTGGATGGGGTAGCCTGGAGCCCCATTAGTGACACAGTGGTTCCTACAGAGAAGATAGGCTAAAGGAAGGAATGGAAGACAAATAGAAAACAGTTAGTTCTGTTTAGGTTTATTGAGTACAAATTATAAATTGAAAGCCCCCTCATTCTACCGTCAACAAACTTATTGGTGTTGTTTGAGACTGTATATGAAAAGCTGGGGGCTGCATATAGGAAGACTTTTCTCCCTGCTGTAGCTCTCATAATTCTTGGGACTAGTAGATAGCCAACACCTTGAGATGTATGTGTCGAGGTTCGTAGCAAGAGTTCACAGAGGTTTTCGGAGGCATGAACTTTATTATTCAGGGCTTTATTAGTCAACAATAGAATCAGAAGGTTGTAGGTTTAAATCCAAGTACTGCTAGTAGCACTTCCAAACTATCCCCACTTCGGTTAAATACAGAGAAGAATTTCATGCTGTTCGAACTGTGCACTATGATGTGCTCATGTATGACAAAATGGAAGCTTTTCAGTCATCAATATGGAATTAAGTCTGAAGCCACTTTAGCTGCCACATTCTGTAATACTTTATTTTATTCATGTCTAGAGGTACTAAAGCATCTTTTTAGGGCGGTTAAAAATATCGCGTTAACTATTTGCGTTAATTAATTTTCTATAATGCTTTAAAATAAATTAATCGCGCGATTAAATTAAACGCCCCTCTGCATTGCAGTACCATGCTATCAGTGGGGGCAGTATTATGCTACGCCGCAACCAGCATGCCAGAAGAAGAAGCCAGATGCTGCTGGTCAGTCAAGCTAGCGATGGAAGATAAACACATGCTGTTAAATGGACAATTTCGCTTTAAGTTACTACCAGAGGGGGATTTGGACAACACAAGTGTAATATGTGGGTTCCAGGTTTGTGATTAGTTAATTTTAATTAATCGCTTTACAGGCCTAGTTTTTTTGCATCATGTAGGGATAGTGTGACTCTTATCAAAGCAATATGAATACTTATACGTGCATCGAAGGATAGATCTGAATTGATAGTGACCCTGTGATTTTTTTACAAGTAATACAGGAGAAGCTGAGGAATGAGCAAGATCTATCTTGACACTTCGTTTTGTTGCTTTTTAGCCTGAAATGAAGACACACACACACTCACATATACACACACACACACACACACACACATATTCCAGCCATATTTCCTCAAGTGACTTTTAACATCCAAGTGAAAAATGTGATGGACCTGTTTAGAAAATAAATAAATAAAACAGAATCAAAGAGATCACCCCCTCCCTATAGCTGTGTACAGCTAACAGAATTGGAACCACTAAGTGTCCATAGAGGTACATTTTTTGGAAGAGATACTGAGAGTCTGTAGTGCATAAAACAACAGGATCAGGAGCAACAATCTCTGCTGGAACTTTAAGAAGCAGTTGCCCCAAATTGGGGTAGGGCACATGTGGAGCTATGAGCTGCAGAAACCAGTTGAGGGCATTTTGGCACAGGGCACCAGCGATAGCAGACCCGGGAAGGTGGTGACCTGAGGTCCCATGATGATCATTCAGGCTAGACAAGTGTGCAGCAGTTCCCCTCAGATAAAGAACACAGAGAAGAGAGTTAGTTCTGTTTAATGCGCAGATAATTATTTACATCTGTGACGAGGGCAAGACTCTGGCATATCTTGCTAAATCACCCTAGCTAGAAAGGGCAGAACCGACAGGTATGAGTGGCATGAGATTGCCCTGAGACACCGGCACACCTCCACTCCACCGTCACAAACCTGAGTGAACGTGAGAAGTGGCAGCACCAGTGTCCTAGTTTACTTGAACTCTCTGTGTCCACTGCCTACCAACTCAACAACTTTCATCTGGCAGGAAAAAAATTATTACAGAAAGCCAGACTAAACAAGTGTCACGTCTGGGGGCGAAGCCCAAAAGCAGAAGGCATCACGCCAGGATTCCATTCTTTGTATTTCCTTTAATGCACACACCACGATAAAGCAACGGTGAACCCACAACCAAGAACAAGACACAAACCCCTTCAATACAAAAACACAAACCCCAAAGAACCAATAAACAAACAGAAACACTTAACTCTAATCAAACCCAGGTGAAGACTTAACTAAACACAGGTGAATACAATACAACATAACACACCACAACAGCGACCCCTTGAGGCCGCAGGGGACATGACACTGTTGCTTTCAGTGCGGGAAAGTTTTTCTTTTCATTGCTGCTCAGTCCTTTTTGCCACTCCAGTGCTCCTTTTAAAGAAAGAAAATAAAAGCTCCCGTTCTGAGGGAGGAAAGCAAAGACCTAGCTCCCCGTATCGTCTCATTTGTGGAGCTGCTCAGTTGCCGAGCGAACGACGCCTGGTTAGCAGCGGCTAACACCGAGGTGAAAAGGCAACAAGGTTGTTAATTACGTCATCACGAATGCTCTTTTTAAAGAAAATAAAATCTCCCTTTCTGAGGGACGAAAGCACAGACCTAGCTCCCCGCATCGTATAATTTTTGGAGCTGCTTAGTTGCCCAGCAAACAACGCCTGGTTAGCATCGGCTAACGCTGAGGCGAGAAGGCAACCCGGTTGTTGATTACGTCATCACTGTTTCGGTCGCGTGAAAAAAAAAATTCGCCTGAAACCGAAAATGCATTTTTCGCCATTTTCAGTCGAAAATTTCCAGTGACCGAATATTCAGTGCATGCCTAGTATTCATAATCTTGTAAGGCTGCAGTCATTCAGAAGCACTTTTTTTTATCAGAGCGTAGATCATCCTAAGAATTACAATCCTCTGTTTTTTTTCTCCATTATAAAACTGTGGCACTATTACACCACTTGTTTGACAGAATACCATGTATAATATTTTATACACAACTAAATAACAGTCAATGACTGAACGGTTAACTGAAGAGTATAACTGAACGGTTTAAAAGATTCTTACACTTATATCTCATTTACAAAAATAGTTATTTGAAGACCATCAGTAAAAGGATGGTTCCTTTTTGGCTTCACTGGCAGCATTTGTGGAACCTTTACTCTTCAGAGTGTAGTATTAAGATATCCAGCCATGCTTTAATTGGAGATTTCTTATCCTCAGATCCTCAAACTGTTAAACTATCTAGGAAAGATCACATCATCAACAGTGTTGGTATTAGGGCTAGGTTTTGGTTTACATTTAGGAGAATCTACTTTTCAGCATTCCAGACTAAAATCAATGTTTGGTTTGATCAAATCTATTTTATCCATCAGTGTTCCCTCACTACAACACCCAGGATGCAATGAGCATATTCATTCTACAACTTTGGGGAATCCTAGCAGGGCTGAATCGATTCTGACTGGTCACCAGTCCATACATGAAAGCTAATAAATGCAACAAAGCTAGCTATAGTGAAACTTTTACCTCAGATGTTGATTAAGGTTGGTTTTTTGTCTCTATCAAAAACAGAATTTGTTCTAAGAACACTTAAGACCAGCGTGTTAGGGTACATCACATTCTGGGCCATAAAAGATTCTTCATAGGGTCTGTGGCCAAGAGTCCATTAGTGAAAAATCCACTATTCTTCACGATGTCTTCAAATAAGTGCATCTTTCAAATACACAAAGTCCTTTTTTATTATTTCCCTAGAAATGTTTGTCATACTTTCCAAAAAGGGGTTATTTGAAATTGGCATATCATGCCAGGAATATTGAATAATGTCCAGTTAGATAGGCAAGGCAAGCTTATTATACAACACTTTACAAACAGTGTAGTCATTCAAAGTGCATAGCAAATGAGAAACTACAAAATAAGAAGAGTTTAGAAATATGGCTGAATAGAAGTTAAAAACAAGAGTAAAAATGATAGAAGATGAGAAATTAAACATGGAGCTAAAAAGCAAATAAAAAACGTCTTCAATAAGATGTTTGGTTTCTAATCAGCAATGTTTGCCATTGTATTAGTTAATCTAACTAGCTAATTTAAGAAATAAGAATTCCACAACAGCCTATGTCCTCAAAATTCGCACAAACCTTGTTTTTGTGTGGATAAATCAGTCCACCTTCAAATTACATCATCAGAAGATTTGCTAAACTTTCCAACAGAAAATCTCCTTTAAGAGACTGAAACAAGACCGTAGCAAAAAAGGCATGCTGACAATTCCCAGAAATGCACAATAGCATCTACTTTGGACAGATGTTCATTCACTGAATATTTAGATGTACCTAAAAACATGTTTAAACGAAAAATCCATTACAATAACTAAGGTTAGCGAGTCAAGCACGACATATTGAATATCCTTATTAAATCCCAGAAACTCTTTAAGGAGAGATTAATTAACTTCATTACCCTGCGAGACTGCTGATGATCGATTGTCGGATACGTGCCCATAATTCAGCGCTTTGGCAACGTCTGGATAGATACTTAATGGATTCGTTTCCTCATTACTTATGTCAGGCCGTCCCCTGCGCAGCTCCTAACAGGCCGGACTGCTGCTGAGAGCGTCATGTTAGTGGGAGGCCAGGGGAGGCAAAGCTCCGTCACTGTTGTCCTTCACAAACAATTGATGGTGCACTTCATGAGGAGGCGAGAGAGAGAAAGGGAGAGAGAGAATGAGTGTGAGAAAGAGAGTGTGTGTAAGAGAGACTTTGAGAGAGAGAGAGAGAGAAAGTGTGTGTATGAGTGAGAGAGAGCAAGAGAGAGAGAGAGAGAGAAAGTGTGTGTGAGTGAGAGAAAGAGAGAGAGAAATAGAGAGATAGAGAGAGAGAGAGAGAGAGAGAGAGAGAGAGTGAGAGAAACAGAGAGAGAGAGAGAGAGAGAGAGAGAGAGAGAGAGAGAGAGAGAGAGAGAGAGAGAGAAAGAGAGAGAGAGAAAGA
>JBBPCY010098137.1:0-21073 GCA_037974405.1 Brachyalestes nurse | reverse complement strand
CTACTTGAGCACTAATGTATGTCGCTCTGGATAAGGGCGTCAGCTAAATGCCGTAAATGTAAATGTAAATGGATATTGAGTGAAACCTGTTCTAGTGCATTTAGTGTTGCTGGCATTTTTTGATTCCCACAGCCGTATCCCAGACAGGAGTGTCCATATCTGCTCTTGGTCCAAACACACCTGCTAAACCTCTTAACCCTCTGTTGACTTGAATCAGGTGTGTTTGAACAGGGATACCATAAACATGCTGTCCTAAAACCCGTCTACTGAAAAGCCATGCATAACCTTGCAGAGATTCTTCATTAAATTGTATAGAGAATTTTAAACTAAACATTGATTAATCAGTCATCACGTTTCATTTAGGAAAGTTTACCACATTGCAGCATTAAAAAAAGCTTTGATGGAGTTACAGTAATATCCACTGTCTATTAATCTTCTGCTCCCTCAGAGATGTAATCCTGGAGCTGGAGGGATTGAGCTTCATCAATTCGGATGTAGGCCGCTGTCGGGCCTGGATGCGTCTGGCATTGAATGACGGGCTTTTGGAATGCTACCTGACGTCACTTCTGCGCGAGGGAGATAAACTGAGCGGCTATTACCAGCCCGGCGCGCTTCTCCTGGACCCTGAGGACCGTGAGGTTCTGCTCAGCCTGCTTCAGGGCCTTGCCTCTTTGGCCTTCACATTGTCTTACAAATCAGCTGTGCTCAATGAGTGGACTACTACTCCACTGGCTCTCGCTGGTCTCTGCGCTCCTGCGCCTGCTGATGACCTTCAGCTGTCCTCCCGGCGCAGGGAATCCTGGGATACCATGTCTCAGTCATCAGGGGGTTCCTCAGGGTCAGATGGAGGCCCCGAAGTGATCCACAGGGGACTGGGCAGGGGGGCCAATGGGGCCTGCGAGGTCCGGACTCCACTCACTTCCTCTGACCTGAGCCTAGACACGGCCGGGTCATCACAGCTGTCCTCCAGCCTCGGCTCGGACGGGCCCCTACAGGCGCAGGAGCACCGCGGCCTTGAGAGAGAGAGCTGGAACTGTCAAATGGAACTCTGCCATGATGAGCATAACAAGACCACGTTCAGAGAGTGAGTAACCAGATGAGTATTCCGAGGGGGTTATCAGTCAGCTATGGTGACAGGAACAAACCATTCAACTGACATGCAAAACAGCCAGTTAGGTGTGGCCAGACTGTAAGCAATAACTGCAATAAACATTTAAATGGGACTTTTTTAAATGATCAGTTCCACAAACCCTTTCAATTTTCAAAGTTTAGTTTGAATCCAGCTGAACAGGAACAGGGCTGTGACTTTTTCCAGAAACCTGAAGCTCTTTTATCAGCTGTTTAAAACCTGATGTGTTGGTCTGACAACATAGATGGCATAGAAGAGCACAGCCTTTCCCTGAGAGTGCAACTCATTATCTGCACTCCTCTAACAATCTCACATATGACATTCCTTACTTGACTTGATAGATAGTTCAGTGGAAAGGCTTGTGTCTTGATATGGTTTGCATGAAATAAATAAACAAATGAGCAACATATATAAAATATATATTTAAAAAACTGACAGTAAATGAGTCTGTACCATCACTGTTAAAGCTGGCAAGATACAGTACTGCTTTGGCATTTGATACCAAATGTCAATCTTTAAGCAAACTGATAAGCATCAGTGAACCAATAAGCATTCCTGTTCTAAAATTTGAATTAGTGATTGAACAAGTTATATTCTGTAAGCTTATCAGTGTTAGCGCCTCATACATTCTGCAGGATTTCTTATTAAATGTTTTTGTACAAGAATGTATAGAAAAGACGTTTCTCTCTGAATTGTAAAATTCTGAATAATACTCATCCCTGCTTGTAAGTATTTTTTCTATAGCAACAACCGTTGTGTGCTATGTAGGGGCAGGCCATTGTCACAGTTGCTAAAGCAAAAATACACCTACATGAAACAAAGTACATGTAAGATTTCTCATTTTCTTGCTACTAACTAAACAAAAATCAAAAAGCTGTATCTTGGCCCATAATACTTATTGTTGTACTTTTTTGATTTCTGCTGCACTGACAAAAACTTGCACTAAAGCACATTCAAACAGCAGTATAGATAACCAGTAATAGTGAAAATTCTAACTGTGATCGTCTTAGTGGTCTTATCTGAGCCTGAGACTGCCAGATCAATAGAAAGTGAGAAAATGGAAACATCTGAGATAAGCGTTAAGCCAGAATTAGTGTTTTTGTGTACTTTGGCTTTTGAAATGGAAGTGCAGGCTGCAGAAATGCACACTGCATCTCTTTTGAGGCTTTAACTTCCCTTTGAAGGAATATCATTTTCATTATGCATGGTGGGGCCTCAATGCATAGGACTAGTTTTTCCAGAACATCCCACAGATACTTGATCTGAGTCAAAACCATGTTCCTCAAACTGTCCTTGAATAATGTTAGCAGTGTGACGGGCACATCATTCACCTTGGTGCCAAATACCACAGCACAGATGTGTGTGCATCGTGTATACATACGATGCTCACTGAGTTGAGTGTGCAGAAATTGTTCACCCCTTGCAGATTTTACAGGTTTATGTGAACCTTGCATTGACACAATAAAAATAGTGTTATTGACAAACACATTCTGATGAAGCTTATTTTCTTTACTCATATAGCCATTGCAAAAAAGGCATTTCTTTTAAAGGCAAAAAAGTCAAATTTGGGCAAGTAAGAGAAATGTGATTTCATTTTGGATAATTATTTCATTCATTTAATGCCTCTCTCATTCTTAAACCTAGTGTAAAAACAACCGTGTCTTTTATTTCAGAGGGAGTAGCTCTTCCAGCCAGGATCTGACGAAGGAAGACGTTGATATGCTCAGCCCTGCTCCAGACAGCACGATCGAGACCACCACCCACAGCAGCAGTGATGAAGACTCACCCAGACCCTCTTCACCCGACAAACAAGTGGCAGCTCAGTTACGCCCGCCCTCAGCAGATATGGCTTTACCCAACTCCGCCTCGACTGTTTCGGTGGAGGAGACACCTGTAGAGGTTTTATCTGATCCTCAGACTGCCGTTCTAATGGCGAGACCTGCTGAGGTGTCATTAGAACAGCAGCAGAAGACTGAAGACTCTCATACCAAACCCTCTTGCATCCCCACCCCTGCTGTGACCTCTGCGACGGCCCCTAACGTGATGACTCCCGACACTTTGGCTCCATTGACCTCTAATGCCGTCAGGCTAGTGGGAAATTCTGAACACACTCCACATGTCCAACGCAGCTGTAGCATCCTGAGTAGGAAAACATCTTCAGGCTCTCTTTTTGTAAGTCTTTTAGCTCATGGTATCAGTGTCACAGTTTTCAGTATTATTGTGATTTTTTGGGGGGGGGACTAACATACAGAGAATCTCGCACCTCTTATTCGCACATCAAATAATTAAGGTCACAATAAAATGTAATTCTTGTATAAAATGATGTTATTTAAACAACAAAACAAACCCAAACCCTGAACAACAAAAAATGCCAGAATGGTTGACAAAACAAAATGGCACCTGGTGATCCATGTGATGTTTAAAGGGGAAAAAAGCAAAGCAACCAGTCCGGTCAATCTTTTTATTTTGCTCCAAAGTACAGTTCCTTGTATGTCCAATGAAAGCTCTTTGGGAGGTGGGCTCGGGTCAGCATGGGCTCTCTGACCTAGTCGTTTGGTCATAACAATGTCTTTGTTAGAGTGACATGGTTCATTACGTCTTCCCATTTCTCCCACATCCAACAAGCCGTCTACGAGAACTGACTGTTCACAGCTACAGCCCCTTTTGACTGTATGAATTGATAATCCTCACTAAAACTGTTAACTACACAGGCTATGAATGTTAATGACTTCTCCTGTTGCTTCTGTCCCGTTGTCCAAATTATCTTCAGTCTCAACACCAGCCGCCACTGAATATAGGAAATAACTTGACTGTCTTAAATAACTTGTCTTATCTTTTTTTCAGAATTCTCCATCGTGGATCTCTGAAGAGGACTTTTACAAGCCCAATCCTTATGGAAGTGGTGATTCTGAATGTCCTGCTATTCCAGATGTCCCCCAAACGAATGGGACACTTTCTCCTGTTTCTGAGCCAGCATGTCACCAGTCCCCACCCAGTGTGGTCCATCGCCGACAGATCGGTAAGTGGTGCGTCAGGGTTGCGTGTTCGTGTTACAATGTGCACTTGGTTGTAATGGTTTGAGGATACACTTGTGGTTTCATTTCCTCAAATGTAAACTCAATGAAAAGTATTAACATGACAGTTTTTCAGCTTCGGCCTTGCAGAAGTCAGTTAGGATCTGAGCTAAAAATGCTCACCCAACCGCAGAGCAGCAAAAGTCACTTTGACTTTCTTCTTATAACCTTTGATGGTATTGGTTTATTTTTATTGTCTGCTCTGATAGAGCTAATGAATGCTGATCTGGTGAATAATCAGACTGTTCAGAGGTAGGAAGTAGGTCTTATGACTGCCACTGCAGTGCTGCGTGGTCATAAAGTGTTTGTTAAATTGTTGTCTACATTTGTTCACATACAGTTCCATTCAGCTTGCTCAAAATGGCCACCAACAACCATGCATAACAACAAATAGATGCTATTTACCCGGTTTCACACAAATCAACCCTAAGATGTCCCTAGAACAAGTTTTCCTCTGTTCTTCGAACATGTTTTGGTCTATGTTCAATTCAGTTTGTGTTTAAATCCTTACGTTTAGAAAATTCAAATTTCACCAGCAGTAAGATTCAACCTCTTTCTACTCCGGCCAGTTTACACATTGTGCTTGGACCCCACTGAGTGCTGTTTATTGTCTTCAGCACTCATCTTACATACTGCGGTGCCGTATGTCTAGTTTACCTTGATCTTGAAAAACATACAGGAGTCCAAATCCCTCAGAAAATAAATTATGCAAAGGAGAGGCGATGGACATTACCTCTAAAGATGCATTCTGCATTTTCTTGATTTCACTTTTTTGCCTGATTCTGATTTTATTTCATTATTATTATTTTTCCAATGTGCAGGCTAAACAAGAGGCTGTTTCTAATCCTAACCTGCAGACTGAGGAACCTCCTTTAAATCAACCTGAAATATTTCTGAGTGAACTAAACTCGGGTCATCATAAACAATATTACTTTTTTGGTTAAAAAAAAACCAAAAAAAAAAAAAACATACTTTTATACCCTAACCGTTTTACTGGTTCTTTTGATTTTGCCGCACCCGATATTGGTAAACAAGCTCTGATCTTCCACTTAAGTGTGAACGGACGGGCATAAACCTTTAGTTCTGAAACTAAATTGACCAGATGTGTCCGAGTAATCAGTCTAAATAATTCCAAGATGTTCTGTGCTTTCCTGAGCTCTGTGAAACCGCGTTCCACAGCAAGTTTAAGAGCTGTGTGATTTCTGCTGGCTGCTTTAGTCATGCGTTTCAGTGAGGAAGTGGCTCAGGCTGCTCATGCTACAGTCAGACCACACACTTGTGACCTAGAGCTGCTGGTACTGCTTTTTAGCAGCCAGGGGGAATGTGTGAACTGTAGAGTCCACAGTGGCCTTTTTCCACACTGTTTAAAAAAAGACCTAATAAGCACACACTGATTAAGGGGGAACTGAAAAAAAACACGTTTTCTCAAACATTTGGTTGCTGTTATTTTTTCCTGTTAATTAACTTCTCTCTGGGAAGTTTATGAAATTGCATTGCTGGTGGAAATGCTGCAGTGTTTTACAAAAAATACAGTCTAGTTCTTAGTTTTCTTTGGAATTCATGAGTGTAGTTAAATAGTGTAGTTTACCCTTTAGCTACAGGTGTGGGGGTTCTAATGGCCAGCTAATGTTACTGCTGTTTAGACTGTGTTTACACTTCAGCCCCACCCATTATTATATCATGAGATGAGAACTGAGAAACCTGAAAGAGAATAACTGTAATTGGTTTTTCTGTCCTACTCCTCTCGTGCTCTCTCTCTGTCTCTCAGGCTTGTTTAACCCGTTCCGTGGCCTGCTAAAGCTGGGCCAGCTAGAGCGGCGGGGTGCTATGGGTTTGTGGAGGGATTACTATTGTGAGCTGTCTCCCTATGAGCTGCGCCTGTACACTGATGCGGAGGAGCGCAGCTGCTGTGACAACTGCTCTCTGGTGCGCTGCGAGGATGTGCGCCTGTCCTCTGGCACAGAGGGCCGCTTCCGCCTTTCCTTCCCTGGCAAGAAGCTTGAGCTGCGGGCACCATCCAGGGGTGAGGCCGAGGACTGGGTGGACCGCATTCTGGAGGCTGTCAACAAAGCCCGACCTGTGACTCGCGATGATCAGTGGGAAGTGCTCCAGGCATCTCCAGTTCCAGGCGACCGGTAAACCACTGAAAACGGGAAACTGTATTTTTTTGAAAGATATAGTTAAAATTTAATCGTGACCTCTCCCCCCCCCCCCCCCCTTTTTGCTCAGTCCTAGCGATCGGGACACTTCCTCGCTCTCCTCCACGCCTTCTAGCCCTGAGCGGGAACCCCCCGAGCCACATGAGACTGACTTTACCCGAACAACTGACCCTGAAATGGATGCTATAAAGGAGACGGTGGTCTACCAGTTTCAAGAGGAGCGAGGTTGGAGCCCGTTGGTGCTGTCGCTCTCTCTTGAGGCCCTTAAGGGTTTCTCCGTGCAGGAAGGCCGCAAAGCACCCCTCTTTACCCATCCCATTGAGGCTGTGCGGGATGTGGTGCCAGACGCAGCGCTGGGTGGCCCAGCTTTCTTCAAGGTGCTGATGGCACGGGAAACGCTGATTGTGCGTGCGGAGAGCGGGCAGGAGGCGCAAGCCTGGAGAAGCCTCATCCGGGGAGCGCTGAACTCCTACCTGGACACGGAGGAGGACGTTACTGTGGAGGATTCCTCTAGTGGGGGAAAGTTAGGTAATGTCCATAGGCTGGTTCAGCACAGGCTGAAAGGAGATGCGGTTCTGCTGCCCCACCTGACCACTGTCCCGACAGAAAAAGGACTGGATGCACAGAACTTCAAATGTGCAGGTACACCGCATGGTTTTAAGGGAGTAGTTGAGTGAGCCATGCTTTCCCGCTTAGTCAGTCAAGAGATGTTTACTGTCTAAAGATCCAAGTCTAAGAAGCCTTAGCACTTCGTATTTTAGGTTGCAGCAAATATTTGCAAATAAATGAAAGCAGAAAAGGATAAGAACTTCTGACTGGTGCTTTAACACCATTAATGGGCAGAGAGCAATGTTTCGTTATTTAACGCTGTTTTTGATATTAACTGCTGGAAGGCAAAATCTGTAATTGTTTAATAAGGCTATTTTAGCTGCCACATAAAAATTTGGGATTACTAATAAAGTCCTATAATCAGGTAAAATTTCATGATTGTGACAGGCCAGGTTATAGCCCTGTATTTGTAGTTCTGTTTTACTTAAGTTTACTTTGTCCTGCCCCTGTGCGTAGGATGTCCTAAACAGATTGGCGTGTCTTTGGGTCGAGCTAGGCTTTGCGAGTTCTCGGGTCAGTACTACTGTGATGGCTGTCACCAAGGCAACACCACCATCATCCCCTCCCGCATGGTGCACAACTGGGACTTGACTGCACGTGAGGTGAGCACTACTGATGTTCTTCGGCACAAAGTGTTTTATTATACATCTGTAACTGACAGGTATTTGTGTGTGTGTGTGTGTAGGTATCCAGGCCAGCCATGAAGCTATTAGCAAGCATAGAACAGGAGCCTTTGCTGAACCTTGACCACTTGAACCCTGACCTGTTTGATCATGCTGAAGCCATGGCAACAGCCAAGCGCCTCAGACAGAAACTCCGTCTCATTGGAGATTACCTTCTCATCTGCCGGAGTGGAATCCGGAAGAAAATTGGGGCCAAGTATGTGTGTGAGAGTTTGTGTGTAAATTACCGTTGTATAGCAGTAGGTTCCAACAGCTCTGTCTGAGAAGATTCTTCACATGCTGTTATTTGTGACACTTTTCCACAAGAATTGTAATTGAAGTGTCAAATTGCCTTACAGCGCAGGTAACTGTTAATTTTTTTTTTTTTACTTCAGCACATACAAAACAGAAAATGAACACGTTAGATAAGTTTATATCAGAGCTGCAGCCAACTCTTGTATAAAAGCAAATGAACATCACACCTGTGTGTGTGTAGACTCGAATAAGGTCATGGCTGTCATTTACAGAAGTGGCCTTTAGCTTATGTCTGCGGCCAAATCACAGCCATGGTGTCCTTTGTGGTAACACACTCCCCTTTGCATTCTATTGCTTAAATGTTACTGCTTCTTGTCTTCAGGGTATTGCTCTGTTTGTTATAGGCTTGGACAGAGAACATACCTCTTGGAGTCGAGTCACCTCTACAGTGTGTTAGACTTAAGACAGGTAAGCACTGCATTCGAAGACCTGGAATTAAAAGGCATCTGTCTTGATTTGTAAAAATTTGGGGTGGTGACATCAGATAATAAAATAATAGGTTGTTAAATTATACGGAATATCCCTCCATTAATGAATTCTGTTTCACTTCTTGACTCCTTGGTTATTTTCTCTTCATCTTACTCTCTCATTATTATTTCCCTATCTCCCAGATTGCAGATGGTCAGTATGAGTCGTTCCTGCAGTCCCTGGTTCAGTTCTCATCCAGTCACGTGTATCACTGTAACCTTTGCACCCAGCGAGGCTTCATCTGCCAGATATGCAATGCAGATGACATCATCTTTCCTTTTCAGTTCGACACCACCTCAAGGTATTCCCACAGCACAGCACCACGCTTAGTTCCAACCCTGATCTAACACATCTTATCTGCCTAATAAAAGGCATAAAGATGTTGAGCTTGTTTCTACACGATGCTGGTCTACTTTAAGACCTGTACCTTCCAGGTACAAACCATTTTCATCACTTGTGAAGTCTTTCCCCATTGCTCCCCCGTTCACACTGTATTAAAAATATTTTTCACACTGTATGCAGAATCCCCCACTCCTATTCATTACATAAGATTCTCTTTCACTGACATTGTTCTGGGATGTCCTGTCCCACTCATGCGGTTCTGGAGTTGCTTTCTTTAAGCAGTTCTTTTTCTTAAACATTAGTATATTGGTGTTTTGATGTTGAGTGGGACAAAAAAAGGCTTTTCGTTCATCTTCCTCTTTGTCTTTCAGGTGTAAGGTGTGCAAGACGGTGTTCCACTCCTCTTGCAAGGCCCAGAATATTTCCTGCCCTCGCTGTGAACGTCTGCAGAGATACCATGACCGAGACCTGCATGAGTAAACCTTGTGTTTGAGGAACGTGTCTCAGTCTAGCAGTCTGTTACTGTTTAGCAGCCTAATTTTAATGCATTTTAAATGTGACCTTAAGTGCACTTATTTATACATTTGTACATACTTTTATTCATCAACCACACACACTCCGAATGTGTGTACTGCCAAGTAGAGGGCATGACTTTGGTGTAAGGATGGACAATGCTGCGGCTTGCACTAACAGAGACTAATGGCGCCTCTGCCTGCTGACTTAAAAGACAGTCTCTTAAATTGATCTCATACCAGATATTTTTTTATAACATGCAGAGATCACTCAAGCTCTGGTTTAGAATCACATGCATGTTGCCAAAGGCACTTAAGTGGGTTTTTTTTTTTGTAGCGACACAATATACTTTTTGCTGAGTCGCTCCTTATGCCACGCCAAAAAACCCACATTGCCAAGGATCGCACGTGTCACTGTTTTTATAGGTCTTTTTACTCTTCTCTTTTTATAAATATGTTTACAGACCAAACACTAGTCTCAAACTTATATGTGGTGTTTTAATACAGCAGTAGCACTGTAGCTTTGTACTTTTATAGCTATTTATCAGTGAGATCTTTTGTGCCGCTGTTCAAAAGTTCCTCGTACTGCAGATTTTTTTTTTTTTAAACTGAGATCTACCTTGTGCCAAAAATACAAATATTATAGGAATGTTAAAATACATTAGCTCTTTGTACATAATCATCACTTTCATAATGATGATATGGTCTCGTTTCTACTGGCGGCAGCAGTTTTAACAGAGGGGTTAAAGTAGTTATTTGAACTTGCTAAGGGTTGGAAGTGGTGGGGGGGTGCAGATGTGAGTGGAATAAGCTGGTCAGTCTGAAGTGGCCCCAAATTCTTTCCATATTGCCCAGCACAGATATATTCCCTGCAGTGAAGTACAGAAGAGGGCAGGGACCTGTCTTGACATGTGACCCATCTCTGTTTACTCCTCAAATGGATGTTTACTGTTGATATAGACATCTCAGCTGGTTTCTGATTGGCCTGCGAAGCTTCCTCTTTGAAATCAAAGGACTTTTCCTGTTTATGTGCTCTCGTGTGAAAGTGTTCTGAGAGTTTTTGAATGTTGCTTCAATGAACTTGCAGATGTCCTCTGATTGTTCTGGCGCACAAGATTGTAAACTATTAAATCTCCTTTTTTGTTTTGTTTTTTTTGTTTTGTTTTAAAGTGATTCTTTTCAGTTTTTAAATATGACTTTCCCCCAACAGGGGGCAGCATCGTCTAAAGGAAGTAAAAGAATTTTTAAAAAATCTGGTTCAAAAATAGTGCAATAAAAAATGCATCTTGCACAGCTAGTAGCAGAATTCAGCAGATCTTTGCCAACCCAACTCTTTTCATGAATTCGCACTATGACTAGCACTTTGTGTGTGTGTGTGTGTGTGTGTGTGTGTGTGTGTGTGAGAGTGTGTGAGAGTGTGAGAGAGAGAGACAGACCTGTTTTTTTTTTAGTACTAATGTGCTAATCTTTGAGCTGGCTGATCAGAGCGTTTGGATCATTCTGTTAACTGTCTATTTTTCATCTTGATTAAATAATGTATGTTAAGCAGAAAGTGTGATTTATCTATTTATTTTTTAAATCTTCCATCTCTTTTCTCAGTTTCCTGAAATAGTCTGTATCATCTTGAATAGCTTCATTAGCTCAGCTAATCTTTGTGCTTCACTGCTTAAGAGAAGCCACTCCTTTTTAATAAGCTCTTTGTCACTGAGCTTGTTTTTTACCATTAGGGGCCCCAAGTGACCTCCATTCAGGGACCACCCACCTGAACACTGCTATTTTGTACATAGGAAGGACAGGTGGGATGCTTAATCTTTTTTTTTTGTCATGAAGTGATTTTAAAATGTAAAAACTCTTTATATGAAGATTCCTTTCCTCCTCCTGAAACATTGCCATAGATACAAGCTCTTATATGGAACAAATGGAATCTTAACACAATTTACATGTTATGTGCATCCTTTTGATTTTTCGTAAGCAATGTCAGCAATTATGTCTTCAACAATTTCATGATTGACACAAACAATATATGTAAAAATATACACTTTTATTAAAGTTTTCACCAATACCATTATTACTATACATAGCACATGTGTGAACTTCTGGAGCACTGTAAGCCAGAGGTGCACATGCTTTTGGTGAAGTCATTCTTCCCCATTTAGGCTAAAATTCCACCACCCTGGACTGGTTCTTCTGGTTTTATACCTTACCGGTTTTTCTGCTTCTTGCTGTTTCTCAGATATCCAACATGTAAGTTGGTAATAGAGTTAATGATGATAATTGTACATAGTCTCCACAGACAAACGGTGGTGCAGAGATGTTCACAAGTCACTTTTACCAAGTCCAAGTCAAGTCTCAAGTCTTTGAGTGGCAATGTCAAGTCAAGTCTCAGGTCTTTAGTCCCAAGTCGAAGTCTATGGGATGCCGTTTGTTAAAACAGCTAAACAAATTTAGAGGTATCATTTTTTTCATAATTTTCACACATTTAGACCTAAATGTGTTTAAAAAAAAACAGTGTTAGGTTTTGGAACATTTTCTTGCTGCGTAAACGCTAAATGTTAAATCTAAATGTTGAATTTATATCTCAATGTTAAATCTTAAATCTAAATGTTGCGTTATAAATGTGGGATTTAAATGTAGCATTTTACAAACAACAGCTCTAAATGGTGCCGTTTGTAAAAACAGCTTTACAAACTTGTCATTTTTTTCATCATTTCATCAGTGCAATTTTCACACACTTTGAGCTAAATGTGTCAAAAACTAAATGTTGTGCTCTAAATCTAAATTTTGCACTTTTACAAAATGGCGACTCTAAATGTTTAGAAGATATGCCAATTGGCTGGACTGCATGCTGTGATATGCCTTCACTGCCTTAAATGATCTTAAATCTAAATGTTAAATATGAAAAATATATCTCGCACTCTAAATGTGAAGCTTCATAGTTAGGCCTCAGTGACACCTTTCCAAGAACCCTCGTTTGCCATAATACCCCCTGGAGATCCGGAGTTATTAGCCGAAAACCGTTCGCCTTGGAAAAAAGTAATGGGACACTAGGGCGAGGTGAACGGTTTTCGGCTGATCGCTGATCAAGTCTGTCAAGTGTTTGCACTGCTGAAACTGCCCAGGTCAACTGCCTAGGAGCTACAGAAGCTCAGCCTACGCAGTACTGAAATGCATTAAAACAAAATACCAAAACTCAGTATGCAGAATACAAATGTTGACTAGAGTGAAGTAAAACAGACCGCTACTGGACTCTGAAAACATGATCTCTATAGTAATAAAGTGACACTTATAGTCGTGGGTGAACACACCATACCATACAGTGTGAAATTCTTTCTCTGCATTTAACCCATTCACCAAGTGAAGCAGGGGGGTTCCACCAAAGTTGGGCACCCAGGGAAGAGCGTGTGGGGATGGTACCTCAGTGGTTCCACAGTCAGTCCGGCAATTCAGACCCACAGCCTTCTGATCATAGAGACATCTCCCTAACCACTAGGCCACCAGCTGCCCCACAAGATTGGAAATGATAATTAATTACATTTTAACACCTTGGCAGACTTACAGACAAATGTAGGTTTACAGAATGCAGAGTGCCCACTGTAAAGTTTGGTGGAGGGGGAATAATTGCCAGGTTCCATCGCGCACTATATGGACTAAGTATTGAGACACCTGACCTTTACACTAACTTTCATGTCATTGTGTTTAAAGGCATAGCACTTTATGTGGTTACATTTAATGTCAGTGGAAATTTGTAACTCTTTAGCTTTGTGATCTTCTGCTTCGTGGCTGAGTTGCTGTTGTTCCTAAGAGCTTCAGTTTGCCAATAATACCACTTACAGTTAACTGTGGAATTTGCAGCAGGGATTAAATTTCACTCTTATTGCAAAAGTGGCATCCTATCACAGTGGCACACTAGAAGCCACTGAGTCACTAAGCACTTCAGAGCAACCCATTTTGTTTCACAAATGTTTGTAAATGGAGAGTGCATTGCAAGGTGCTTGATTTTATTCACCTTTGGCAATGCGTATGAGTGAAACACCTGAATTCAATACTTAAGAGGTATGTCCCAATACTTTTGTCCAAATAGTGTACAGTGAAAAGGCAGTTATTGCGTGGATACAGAATACACAGTCCTAAACATGAAAGTTAATGGAGTGATAATAGCACAAAGGCTTTATATTCACATGCATACTCCACCCATTACTGAGGTGTTTAGATTTCATGGATTGCATGAACACAGGAGTGAGCTCAGTAATGGGTGGGGCCCAATAATTAGAAGGGGTGTCCACATACTTTTGGTCATGTGGTGTAAGTTTAGGCTGCTGTACACACCTGTGGTCACGTATAGCTGAGATGAGCTCAGTCAGATTTATCAGTCTGTGCAGACTTTAGCAGCTACTTCTGTGCTTGTATAGAATTTGTTTGTTTAGTGTCTGTCTAACCAGCATGTTTCCTTAGTTTCCTTAGATTTAATAAGAGTTTATGATTCTATTTTTTTAGAGGGTGAATGGGAGTGAATGTTACTCTTTTTAGCAGTGATTACAAAAAAAATGAAAAAGTGTTCTGGGAGCAGGTTTGGGGGCATATTTAGGGTTTACACTATAAAAATAGGCATTTTTAGGCATTTTTTAACCATAGCACAACAACACGGTTTTTCCACTATATTTTCCACTACACTGTCATTAATGTCCCTGTTGGTGTAATGATCAGGCTTCTCAATACCCAACTGGGAATAGTGTATATTCCCAATACTTACATCCCAACCCCTGGAAAATACAGAGTACAGATTGAGTAGTAATGTTACGACCCATCTGTGTGTTATTCCTGAAGTATTTGTGTGAAAACTTGCTGCTATTCTTGGAGTTAAAGTGAGGGGTCTGACATATGACCTTTAGGCCAGTATTGTTCAGCCCTGGTGGAAAAGAATAGCTGGAAAAGGTGCTTTACAATGTGATAACAGGCCATCAGGCTGCTGTTCTGTTTTCTGTCTGCTGAAAAGTTTATGGATTGTCGTTTCTAGCAGAGCAGGACGGTGTTATCAGGCCAGGCCAGGGGTGTCAGGAAGGCTGTGGAAGGCACTCTTGAAGGTTAGGCCAGTAAAGCTGAAGAAAAGTGTTGCGTCCAAGCCCTTCTTGGGATAAAGTGAAAAATGTAACCGTTGCTACATTAACATGCCTAATCGCGTCACTCTCTCAAGTGACTTTATAGTTTAAAGACCTTCTTTAGTCTTGAATTTGAAAATCTTTTGAACACAGGTCCTGTGGGGTTGATATTAGAAAATCTTTTGAAAACAGGTCCTGTTGAAGGTTGTTTTGAAACAAATTAGCTGGTGAATCCAGAAGGCTAGTGAATGAAAACTACTGTTAATGCTAAATCTTAACATAGCCATATAACGTTAATCATAAACATATAATGTTCATCATAAGTTATCATTCCAGTGGCAAGAGTGGACTCAAACAACAAAAATGGCTCAGATGAGGACAAGGAGCTACAAGTTAAAAGTTAGCAAGTCTAGAAACGTTACCTCAGTAACGTTACCTCAAAAAGTTGTCTCTGGTAGGGCAGAATAAGTTTTCTTTATGGTTTGGTTCATGGTAAGAGTTATGGTGATGCTAGCCTGGTTGTATCTACACTGTTCAGAGACTGGGCTAGCAGGATAGTCACCACAGGGATTCCCAATGGTTATGGTGTATCTTTACGATGCATTCTTGGTATTGCAGTGCGAGACAACCGCCGAAAACCTTATTCTGTCTAGCTGTTAAGGCTGAGGGATAGTGCTGACCTGCAGAATGACAAATAATATTCAGCACTAGATTGAGCCCTCTAGCCTGACATGACTTGTGCGGGTGGAGTCATACAACGCAAATAGACCCAGCTCGAAGAACAGCTGGGTTGCGAACATGAGCCATGTCTTCGTTGTGTGGTTTCAAGCACAAACCACAGCGTTGCTCTTTCTTTATTCATCTGTCTCCTCCCTCGTCCTCTTTCACTTACTGTACCGCTTCCTTTCCTCCGTTTCTCTATTTGGTTTTACATTTCTTCAGCTGATTTTACACAATCGTCGCCGAGACGTTACGGATGTGGGCTAGAATCCATCAGCTCCCACGCGCATGAGTCCGGCATCTCCTAAAAACTTCATACTCAACACGCCCTCCCTCATACACACACACACACACACACACACACACACCCACAAACCCGTCCAGCAACATGAACCTCCTCCCGTTCCACATTCACTGTGCCGCTGAGGGCCACTGATAAAAGGTTTTGTGCCCGATAAAGCTCTACAAGAACTCCGTGGACAAAAAAATGAGGGAAGGGGGCTTGAGGAGATGAAAACACCTGCTCCTGTGGTGCTGTGGAATTTGCACTGCTGTCGCTGAAGGTAGGCTGCCAACATGTGCCTTTTAACACTTCTGCCCCCTCCATGCCTTCAGATGGTCTGGTAGTGTGTTCCTGGTAGTGTGTTCCTGCTGTGTAGTGGGTTGTGCTTTGGTCAGATGGTGAAATGCGGCTGTTTATTATCTTTGGCTTGGTCGGGTGTCAGAGGAGCTGTGAGTCTGGCACCCTAGCCATCACTGGTTGTAGCAGACAGATCAAGGGTGCATCAGGTTCTTTTATTGAGGTATTTTACATAGGTGATGGTTGCAAACTGAAATAGACAGTTATAAAATGGTGTAAACTATTATAGACGTAATAAACTTTCAGACAGTTCTAAACAACAATTCTTCAGTGTAATCTTGCTGAGAAAGCTGTAAGGGGAGTTAACCAATGTTTACGCAAGTACTTGTGATGAGCAATCGGAACACAGTGCCAACCTCTGTCAAAAGGCGTAAAGGAGTAATCTGGGCAAAAAACACACAGTTGTGGTCAAACAAGACATGTAACATAGAAAATATATCTTTAGTGTAATACTGGAGTTGTAAGGCCAGTGCTGCTAACAGTAACTTTTAGAAGTCAAAAATAACCCAAATCTCAATCTTCACTCAAACTTATGCTCCTTCTTCTGAGGGGGGGGGGGGGGGTTAAATAGTTGGTCCACAGCATCCAGTTTGAGCATGTTCAGGAAGGTTTTGGGGATGTACTTACAGACATGGTTTGGGTGACTATTGACTTGTAATGTTAGCAATGTTAGCCTCCAAGCAATTCTCAGCTGATAGATCACATCTGGGCACAGTAGAACAAGGTGGAGTACATTTGATTTCTTCCATTTTCTTTCAGTCTTACAAAGATGCTGCTATACACACAGTCTTCATGAACGATTTTAGTTCCTAGCTCTGGTTAGATGCACAATAGTTGCTTGCCCTGAGACAGCCCAAAACATTTGCTTAAAGGAGAATTCTACTGATTTTTCAAAATTTGTGTATAATCTAATAATCAAGATGTAAGCAAAGTCATTCAGAGTGAGTTTGATGTGAAATAGTATGTAGAGAAACATACAGATTTCTTGACAGTGGAGCTGAATAGAACCTGTCATCAGGTCTCAAAAACAAATGTAGTTATTTTATTTGCTATCCACCTCCAGTGAACCTACACATGTCTTCTGAGTGTTGATTAAAATAGTGGCAAATCCGAACTAAATCAGTTTTATTTTGGAACGCTTAGCCTCGCAATCCCCTGCATGTACCCCTCCACCATGAATGGGATTAATTTTAAGTGCTTTTTAACATTCTGGTCAACTTCTCAGGCATCAGGCAATTCATAACCAATTTCATAAATAAGTAATAACTTTCTATGAGCTTTAACCTCAGACGTCTGGTTCCATTTATTACCACTGTGAGTTGGTTTTCCTAGGATGGACTGTTTGACACCAAAACACTTTTTTTGTTACCTAACCTTGTGCATTCTCATGGAACTGAATACACTGCGGGTGTATTTTTGTGAGGACTGGAATTGGGGAACTTATTGCTTGGCCCAGCCAGATCAGGCCTTATATGGAAAACCGAGGTTGCAGCATATTATTCTGGTTGTTGTTACACAGCAGACAGCTGAAGGTTTTCCTGTTTTGTGGGCTGTGACTACATTTCCCCTATTATGAGCATCTGTACTTCTCTATAGGCCCAGGGTTTCGTATAGGCGTTCCTCTGCAAAGTGCACTCACTTCCTGTAGCTGATGCTGTGCACTAAGGCTGACGGCTTGTGCTGCCTCGTGTGCCTGAACGCTTTAGGGAAGCCAACTAATAACACGGAACGACCCAGCACACGTCCAACAGACTTTTGGTTGCCGGTACACTTGTACAGAAAGCACATTGAGTAATAAGCTTCTGCTGGTTCCTCTTTTGTAATAATAATGCAAATCACATACACAGTGAAAAGCTGTTACTGGGCAGTAGAAGACATTGCAGGGCAATACAGAAAAACATGTACTTTAGGTGTCTAGGCTTTGTCTGTGTCAGGAAAACCGGCTCTTCGTGTTCGTAGATGTTTTACATTGACAGTCCGTCACGTAGTTGGCCTCTCCCTTTTCTTACCCCTCGGCATTTGAAGTAGATCCAATGGCGCCCTTGTTGTTTTGTCTTGTAATTCTGCATTCCTTTTTTTTTTTAAAGGGGCCTATGTGCTAATCAGAGATCTGAGGCTTTTTCTTGCCATGTTGCCACATAAAAGTGAAAAGAAATGATACTGGGCCAGAGCTGTCAGTCCAAGCGAGATGTGCCGTGGTTTGTTTTGTGAACCAAACAATGAATTGTGCATGATTAAAGTTTCAAAAGAAACATTTTCCAAATACTTACTACCTGGTTTCACGATTATAGATGGGACCAGGCCTGGTATTAGGGTGTCATCTTGTGGGGCAATGTATTTTCTTGCACCTCAGTAACTATGCTGAAGTGCAAGAAAATACATTGCCCCACAAGATGCAGATTTAGCTTCCTGTAGTTTCTTTACGGGCTCTGCCGCTATTTCATGCATTGAAACATTGAGGTGTGAATTTAGACATACGAGATATGTTTGGAATAACTTTTTCACTTGCTCATGTAATCAGTAGTCACCCGAATACTTCTGTAAATTCATCCTCCAGAACTTCTCGTGATCTACTCAAACTGCAGAAAGATGGCACAGACTTGTAGATGTGGTTTAGGACACAGCATGACTTACTGGGAGCTGGAAACTGATTTAGGATCAGCATTTTTTGTTGTTTTTTTACCCAATAGCCTTCTATGTGAACACCAGCCCTGGTGTTGTGTCATTTTTATAGCTCACAGTAAGTCACACTTTCACCCACATCCTTTTAGTATAATATTAGATTATTTTTGCCAAACTGTTCCATTAAGCCACATCCCAAACTGCGTAAGATATTGACAAGTTTTTAAATTGTAGTGGAAATACAGTCCATGACTGGGCTCTAATAAAGCTTCTGTCCTTTCATCCTGCCCACAGTTACAACAATGACCTGCGGTGAGCCTTGACCTGGGGACAGCAAGCACTGGCAACAATGTCGGTTCCACAGGAGGTGCTGGTGAACTTCAAATACGAGTACACGACTCGCGACGGCAATCAGGTGTCCATCAAACCCAACGAGCGCTATGTGCTGGTGGCCAAAACCAATGATCACTGGTGGCATGTACGCAAAGATGAGACCGCCAAACCTTTCTTCATCCCAGCCACGTATGTGACAGAGTTACCCCCAGAGAACAACTGGACATTCCCTGAGCCTCCAGCAGAGGAAGGCAGGCAGGATCCTTCAAAGCCTTTTTCTGAAACTACGCCTCCCAACGCAAACCGGCCTTTGGAGGTGACCATTCGAGACCCCACGTCCCTCAAGAGAGACTCACAGAAGGATGGACATAGGATCTCAACGTTTATCATCCCAGAAGATCTGTACACCTTCAGGTTCGATGAGCCAGAGACGTTGGAGGCTAAAGCCAAGCCGGACCCTGAACCTTATGACTTTTACAATGATATAACGCAGATGGATGACACACCAGACTCTTCTCCATGTGCTAAGGAGCAAGGCCAGTATGACGCATCTCTTACGCACTTTCCTTCTGCTCGTTCTCATGGCAAAGAAACAAAGCCCAGCTCAGCCAGCAGTGAGACCTTGTCACCTAAAAGTCCTTCGTCTGACCTAAATGAAGACATTGTAATGCTTAAAAGGGCTGGTTGGGACATGAAAATATGGGACCTCATGGAAGATGGTATATATGCATCAACAGATGATGAAAAAGTCGAAGTGGTGAAGGAGACTAACAACAATAAAGTAGACCTCCCACCAGTCTCTCCGATTTCTACTTCAGCTCCTTCCACTCCAGCTTCTACAAAGGAGCAAACTCCTGGACCTTCCACTGGCCTGCCAGACACAGTCCCAGAGAGGGTAAGGGCAATTTAGTTTCTTTGATTTTTTACAGTGTGACTTCTTCTCCAATATAGAGGTAACATCTCACTAATCAACGACCTCTGAGGCCAATAACTAGAAGGATCAGGGCTGTAGGAAGGTAGATCTTCAAGTGCAGGTGACCTCTTCAGTGGAGTTTAGCTCCATCCTGGTAATACAGAGGGCATCTAACTAGCAGAGCCAGGTGTCTCTCTAGGACAGTATATCAGCAGTACCTGTGGAAAGAGTCCAAGCGGGATGTCTCTTGAGCGAGAGATCTTAAGCCCAAAGTCAGGCCTGTCCAACAGAAAAAGAACATTCTGAGCAGATGTACTCCAGGATCATTTCACAAAGGGATATTTCACAAAGCAGGCATGATAACATGCACCTGGGACAGTTGGTGGTTAGGGAGTTCTCCCTGTGATTGGAAGGTCTTGGGTTCAAATCTCAGGAGCACTGAGGTACTGGCAGCCCCTACTTCGCTTGGGTGAATGGGTTAAATGTATGGTAATTTTACACTGTTCACACTGTGTGCTGTGGGGCGTTGACACGTGACTATAAGGGGTCACTTTATTTTTGAAGCTTAGGAATGTCCCTCAAGTTGTTTCGTTTTGGACAAGTCTGACTCTGGGCTTAAATTATCTGTTTACAGCAGGGATGTTGAACTCCAGTCCTGGAGGTCCGTGGTCCAGCAGGTTTTGGTGATTTCCCTGCTCAGAAACACCTGGTTCACCGGGTGTTTGCGCCGGGCCAAACACAACTTGCGATCGATCAATTATACCTTACGCACAGCTGAACAGCCCCCCCCGGTCGTGCCATCGCAGCTCACCACTCCCGACATCAGCCACACACACCCCAAAATCTCACTCCAAGGTTTTTGGCAGCCCTGTGAATGTGTTTGAGGAAGGGAACTATCAAACTGTGCTGGACAGCGACCCTCCAGTACCAGAGTTTGACACCCTTGGTCTACACCAACAAATCCTGGAAAAAAACACAGGCTTGGAGATTACAGTGACAATAACAAAAGCCAGTGTTCACTCAAATGCTGCTACTACCTAGAGTTCCTGAAGATAAGTGCATGGCCACGGGGAGGTGCTGTAGTCAAACAAACCATGTTCCGCTGTTGCAGAGCTTAGTGTCTAAGAGTTCTGCTCAGTCAGGTGGTGCTCTCTTGTAAAATGTTACAGTATTATGGTTCTGACATTTGACAATGTTTGATTACTTGTCATGAACTATTTCAAAAAAGTAAAACATCACACGTACATGCAGACGGCATGAATGCTTGTGAACCCTGTGCTTTTGAGCTCCTTGCTATTTCAGAATGAAAAATGACCTCAGATCTAGCTGACATAAGCAGGAGCTTGAATCAGTTTTCACATTATTAGCATAACAGAAATGATGCACTTTGCTTTTTCTTTCCTTCTTTCTTTCTTTCTTTCTATCTATCTATCTATCTATCTATCTATCTATCTATCTATCTATCTATCTATCTATCTA
>JBBPCY010098127.1:0-21078 GCA_037974405.1 Brachyalestes nurse | reverse complement strand
ACACACACACACACACACACACACACACACACACACAGACACAGACACAGACACAGACACAGACACAGACACAGACAGACACAGACAGACACAGACAGACACAGACACACAAAGTAAGAAAGGTATTGGAAAGGTTCTCAGAATCATACACTGGAGTACTGGCATAAAACTACAGTTGGAAGCTCCAAATAAATTAAAAAATTATATTATTTCTCACTTTATAAAGTAAGTGTAAAGGCATTAGAAACCATGCTTTGGCTCGACTAGTGACCAGTCTTAATGGTCCTCTAATGAAAAAAGAACCTTTTTCATAAGAAAAGCAGTAAACAAGTCATGCTGGTCACAGAGAACTGTCCGTGGTGCTGGAAAGGGGATGTTAGAGGGCCTGCTGGGTTAGTGGTTATTTTACCTCTCTCTGATAGTCAGACAGCTGCTGTTCAGGTCGAGGACTCCTCAGTTCTCTATATCGATCGCTTGCTCTCCCCTGATAAACAAGACACACAAACACACACATATATACACACAGATACACACATATTTGTGGATTCTGAAACAGAAGTGGGGAAAATATAAAGGCATCTGGGATCGGCTTGGGAGAAATTTCTCAAAACTGGCTGATTTTTTATGTTAAATTTCCCAACAGATTATGTTATTGTTCCTATTCAAGTCGCGTTTGAGTCCGACTTCTTTTGCGCTAAATACGCATGCATAAGTAAGAGGCAAAGTTGCTGATACTAAGACCACTTACAATAGTTCTAAATAATGAATATCGGATGTTTGAAAATTAGCTACTCTGATTGGCTGCCCTGCATTGCACTTACTCAAAAAGGGTTGAAACCCACTGTGAAGAGGCAGGGCTAAACTGCTGTCAGCTGAATAGGTGGATATATGAATGCAATGTTTTTTGTGATCACACAAAAACAGATCATTTAAAATGTGCTGTGGTGCAGCATGTTTTCTCTATAAGAAATGCATGAACAGACAACAAAGACAAACAGTGACACAGTCTTTCTCTCTTTCACCTCTAGTTTGAGTGGGGCCAGTTGCTCCTCCTTCCTCTCCTCAAGCCGTTTCCTCTCAGCTTTAAGCTCCTCCTCCGATTCCGCTTTCAGTTTTTCCAGGTCTCGCCTCCTCTGCGCCTCCAGCCTCTCTCGCTCCGCCTCCAATTCAGACCGCATCTCTCTCAATCGTGCCTCGTTCTCTTCTCTACACAAAGGGAAATGTAAAAATGCAGTGTTCTTTACAGCAGTAATGCCTGAAGAAGCAAGCTGTGCTGTATGTGTCGGCTTAAGCTGTATAAATTACATTCTGTGTGATTGCCACAGACACCATGAAGGTATAAGTAAGTGGAACTGTTTTTACTTGTGTTGTTCGTGTTAAAAACTCAGAAGTGATAAAAGCTCAGAAGTTGAGAAGTTTTCAGTAATTTATTTATGTTTGAAATACAAGCAAAGGTTTTGGAAAGACTGTGTGGTAACTAACATAATACTTCAGGTGGTTCAGTTGAATTTCCTCCTGTTGGACAGACTTGACCTCTTTCCTGCTATCTGTCTATCTGTGTGAGAAACTATTCCTTAGAAAATCTTACATTGAAGTGTGTGTGTACCTGAGTGTGTACATCTGTGTTTCTCGGTCTCTCAGGGCCTGCTCTCTGAGATGCTGTAGTCTGGTTTGTGTGTCCTGGTCCAGACGATCCTCCTCCTCTCTCCTTTCTCTCTCCAGGCGCTTCTTAAGAGCTCTGAAACATAGTTTTCAAACACATACATGTATGCATGTGTACACGCATACACACACACACACACACAGTCCTACCTCTCATTTTGATTTGAATCAACTAGTTTTATGACTTATCCTTGGCATACTGAGCAGATTGTTTATACATATTTTGTTGATATATATATATATATTCTGCTTTTTCATCCTGCAACATTTAAGCCCCAACCCAAACATTGTTTTTTGGGAATGAAGGAAAATACATGTAGGAAACCGGTCTCTGGAAACAAATTATGAACTGAGGTACATTAAACCATACAAACTCGTAGCAAAATTCTAGGATATAAGCTCTTTAATGAATAAAGGCACAAAACAGGGATTTAAAGTGTTATTTACAGATGCAAAAACTCACCTGATCCTTTCCTCATTCTCCTCCTTCATCCTTTGCTCCTCCTCTTCTTCCTCTCTCCTCTGTTCCTCTCGGAGGAGGCGCAGTCTCCTCTCTCGGGCCTCCACCGCTTTCAGCCTGTCCTCCTCTATCTGTCTCTCTGTCTCCTTCTCTTCCTCCCTCCTTCTCTCCTCCTGCTCTCTCTCCCTCTGCAGCTTTCTCTCTTGCTCTCTCTCCCTTTGCTGCTTTCTCTCCTCCCGCTCTCTCTCCTTTTGCTGCCTTCTCTCCTCCTGCTCTCTCTCACTCTGCAGCTTTCTCTCTTGCTCTCTCTCCCTTTGCTGCTTTCTCTCCTCCTGCTCTCTCTCCTTTTGCTGCCTTCTCTCCTCCTGCTCTCTCTCCTTTTGCTGCCTTCTTTCTTCCTGCTCTCTCTCCTTTCGCTGCTTTCTCTCCTCTACCCTTTCCTTTTCCTCTTCTTCGCTGGTTTGCTCTCGAAACAGACACAAGGCAGGTTTCTCCATTTCTCCTCCATTCCTTTCTCCCTCTTCTCTATCCCATTTCGTTCTATTACCCTCCAGTTCAGCATGTTTTCTTTCTTCCCAACTTTGATTTTCTACTTTCCTGTCCTCTTCCTCCTCTTTCTCTTTTCTCTCTCTCTGCTCCTTTTTTTTCTTCTCTTCTGTCTCTTGCTCCCTTTTCTCCTCCTCTATTGTTCCCTCCTCCTCTTCTTTAGCAGGAGCACTCCTGGCTAATCTCCCACGGGCCGTCTCCGGTCTTGGCCAGAAGGGAGTGCTGTTGCTGCTGCTGATTTTGAGCAGCTCTTGCTGTGAGCTAGAGGGTTTGGAGAGAGAGGAAAGAGTGGAAGAAGGCTCGTCTAAGCGTGTGGCCTGCACACACCTAATACTGAGAGAAGAAAGGGACAGGGAATGTATATAACAAGCATTACAGCAAATTTCCAAATTTTTGTCACATTTGCACTACATTTGCTTATTGTTAGAACTGCAATTTATTACTTTTTATACTCTATATTATCTTGAATAATCAAAAGTATTATTCTATAAAAATTAGAAAAGGCTTTAAAGCCTAAGTAAATAAAAATCTAATGATTTTTACAGAATTTTCATAGTAAAAATTGTGGACCCTGTCATTTCAGCCATATACACAGAGAACAGTGAAATGAAAGCATTCCTCCAGGTCTGAAGTTTTGGCTCTTAAATCTCTCTTATCATCATCATCATCGTCCAGTCCCTCTCCATCGTTTCATTTTCAGCCCCCTCGTTTATTCTCTGGAATAAATACAACTGAGTGCACACTGGCCAGCTAGTCTGCTGTAAAGTTTCGATTATCTGCCCAAACCCGAGCCTGGCCCGAGCATTTTGAGTGTGCTCGGAGCGCACCCACAGTTGAGAACGTGTGTTATAACGGCCCACGTATTGAAAAAATTGTCGGGTTTAAATCGGGCTTGGGCCGATAATTACAGTTAATGTGTCGGCCGGGCTGGGCTCGGACACAAGGTGCACGGGCTCGGGTAGGGTCGGGTTTCATTTTTTGGGCCCGATCTGAGCTCTAGTCTGCTGTGCAGAGATAGAATCTGCTGATAATGATAAAATAGTTTTTATCACAATAAACAAACAAGAGGCTATGAGCAATCAAGCCTGCTTATCAATTACATTGTATCTTACTACGTGCATCCTGGCCAATCACTGCTCCAGACTGGCATTTCTGTCTTAAAGTACATTCTTTTTTTCAAAATAATGCAAGGCAGTCTTCACTTACATGACCTGGTTCACCACTAAGCATTTATATGGGTTAGATCGTTTTGTCAACATATAATATTGGTATTTGATCTAAACAATGCAGTCCTAAAGAGGGAATATATAAATTGTGATATGCTTGTAGCTATTTACATTTCTATTCATTTGATCAGTGTGTGAAAGGTGGACACTGTGACAGCACTCTTTGCAGTCAAACGATGGTGTGAAAGTGTGTGGTGTGTGTTTGAGCCAAACCTGTCTGCAGGTTTTGCTTTTAGCTCTCTCTCATCGTCATCTTCCACTCCCTCTCCATCACTGCCTTTTTCATTCTGGGGAAAGAACATAAAAAGTGTAATGCACATGAGATCTGGGACTGGTATAAAGGTGGTATAAAAAAACAAAAGCTTTAAAACAGCCCACAGAAGCAGTCCACAGAGCTGGAAGGGGTTTCAGGTTGTTACAGGGCGGTGGCCCCCCAACCCTTTCCTATATATAGTGGGAGTACCCCTTTCTTATCTTTTGTGCTTTATATTTTTAAAAATAAAACAAATGTACTATACCAAGGTTTACAAGGTCTACACATTAATTTGCAAGATGATCACAAACAGTGATCTGCTTCTGGCTGTTAGGGCTTTAACAACACTATGTTCATGGCTTACACTCGCATCCAGGACCAGACATGGGAACCTGTACTACCTGAGACAGTGAGCAGACTGTAAACTCACCAGTCCTGCTGAAGGCTCAGCTGGAGAAAGGTCTGTCAGGTCTAGAATGTTCTCTGAAAACTTGGAGAGGAAACCCATCTGATGTAATATGAGAAGAACCATCATTAATTACTGTTAATAAAACAATTCGACATGGCAAGAACTGAAACTGAAAAGACCCAGTCAGGAACACTGACGGACAGTATGGTCAACAAACACATATCATATAGTCAGGCCTAGATAAGTGTTCACCTTCTCCTAGAGATCTTCCTGCAAACTTTAGGTCCAACCTTCCAACCTGCATCTAACTTGCTGCCCCCCTCCCATATGTAACACTAACGAATCTGAGCCAGCCGATCAAGAATATAACCGAAGAAGTTCATTAGATAGCAGACTGTGGTTTGAACTACACTCTAAAGGGAACCAGAGCTCCAGGACTGGCAACCACTCCATGAAAACCACAGTGGAGGAACAGAGCATCACCTTTGCATCATCGTAACGACAGGACACCTCTTCAATCCGCTCACAGACCTCCGACTCCTGCAGAAGCAAAAGAAACATCAGATCAGGCCACACACACATGCACACACATGTACACACAATTGCATGCAGCAATTCATCCACAACTAGCAGAAGCACATAGCCAAAGAAAGTAAGTAAAATACACACAGACAGATAGATAGAAAGAAACACGCAGAACAATCAGGATTTGGACAAAATAGTCAAAGGGGGGAGCAGAGGATGGGCTTGTGGTGTTTGAAGAATGGTCTAGTCCACTGTGGTCTGCTCCAGTTGCTTTGGTCCACTTTAGTAAATCTGGTCCATTTCAGCCTGCAATGAGGTAGGTCCAGGTCAGTCCAGGCCTAAAGTCAAGTTGTCAGTTGGTTCTGAAGTTGTCCTATTGTTTCTGGGGTATTACTTCAGTGCGTTAAAGAAGAGCAGGGATGAAGAAAAATGGAAGGATGGATGAATGGATGGACAAATACAAGGATTAAAGGAATGATTGTCACAAGTTGATCAGCCGTGGTACAAAAGTATGCAGAAGTGTGGGCGCCCCTGATCAAATGACAATGATCCAGGGTGCCCAAAGTAAAAATACAACTGAGTGGAAATACACATCAACGTTTACTTGAGTGGGCCACCCAGGTATATTAACAGCTGCCAAGGGCGCATTTATCCGTCAGAAAGAACGATGCCACGATTAACTAGTCTCCTTTCATTCGCAAGATGAATCCCTCTCGTCCAAAAGAATGGCATCTGCGTTTGAAACAAAACGAAAACCTTTGCTGCCATCCCACCTTCCTCAACCCCCGACCTCTCCCCGTCAATAAATGACAAATGAAAATCTCAGCAGCCATGCCAATCATCCATCCCCAGCCCACAATCTGAAAACCTCAGCAGCCACAGCACCCCTATGAAATTAAAACCACTCCACGTTCTTTATTTCGGCACCTTTTACTGTTTATTTGCTAAATTTAATACACTGTTAAGAACAAAACATACAATGTGTCACATGCAAAAGTTCAGATTAATTTTATATTGTATGTGTTATTTCTCCATTGTATTCTCGGCAAACGAAAAATACCACTAAAAGTGGCAGAAAATGCCACATTTAAGGAAGAAATTTGATTGTGCCCTTTTAAAGCTGTTTATCTAAAGTGTGCTTCTTCAGATGTGCTCTGGAGCTGTGAGGCTAATAGAGCTAGCAAGTTGTGGAATCTTGAACACGCCTCACACTGAGGACGAAAAACTGACACACCATGGCACAGACTGACATCTACAGAAATTGACAAAAAATAGACTGTAACTACAAAACAGTAGTGGCAGACATCCTATAGCCTGAATCTTAGGCATACTGTAGTCCATGTGTGTAACATGCGAGTCGTACAGCATCAGGAACCACATGAGCAAGTTCGTAAGTGATGAACGCTTGAACGTCTACGCGGTTTGAGTGTGTGATGATTTAGGTATAGCACAGTGCTAATTGGTGTGGTATACACCTCCATCACTTGCTAGATTTGTAGCTGCCCAAACCAAAGGACATGTTCTGGCTAACTGACTACATACATTTAAGCAAAGGGAACAAACTGACTAAATTAGATTTTTTGGGCTCAACTGTCACTTTAATAGAGGCTTGCGTGGATGGACAAGAGAGGATGGCAAGAGCACCCCCTAGAGCACTGTATCAACTGATCGATTCTGTCTGCATCTAAAAGAAACTGAGGGTAAGAGAACACTATATGTCCAAAAGAGCAGTTTGTCCTTCTTATGCTGTACTAACAGCTGGAACATTGCCGCAAGGATTTGATTGTGGCCATTAGAGCAAGGTCAGGTACCGGGGGTGGATAATGTTCTGGATCACAAACGCCACTCCAACTTATCCCAAAGGTAGTGGATGTAGTTTCATCACCCCAGAGAACTAAACCGGCCTATGCGGGATTTTATACCCCTCTAGTCCAACATGACCTTAGGCTCATAGGCAGCTGCTCCAGAGCATCCTGTTCTATTGGGCTACACTTGTGTGCTGCAAAGGATCAGCAATGGGTCCAGCTTAAAGAGGTTGAACTCACTCTTTAGATGGACTGTCTGAATACTTTTGGACATATAGCGTACCTGGGTCAGGGGTAGAACGTCACACAGTGCAGCCTACCTCACTGGGTACCCGATCCCACTTAGGAACCACCTTCTTTCCAAGAAGGCTTTTCCTTTGGTTTTCGATCTTCAACAACTTTGGGCTTTCAAAACATTCAATCTCTTCGTCCAAACTGGTTCTTCTAACCATCTGCACAGGTTTCTGATCATTATTTTTAGGCTCTTCCCAATTTTCATGCTTTGACCGCGTTTGAAGGCTTCCTTTCTCATCATCATCATCATTATCATCATCATCTCTCAAGTCTTTCTCTTCACGTTTTATACTCATCTCTTCTTCTTCCCCACCTTTGCTCTTCGCACACTCCTCAGTTGCTTTACCACTCTCTCCTACATGCTCTGACTTGCTTTCATCATGCTCTTTTTCCAAGCTACTCATAAGCTTCTCCTCTTTCTCTACTGTCTCATCACTCTTCTCTTTTTCTTCTTCCACACCCTGGTCCTCTCTTTCTTCTTGTTTTTCTATGATCTCATCTTCATCCTCTTGCCCCTCAGAGCTTTTCAGAATCTCACTGTTGTTCTCCTTCACTACTTTATCATCCTCATGTTCCAGGGCTTCATCACTGTCCTCTTCCTCTGTTTTTGCCTTCTCCTCCAAACTCTGGACATATCTCTTCACTTCCTCCTCGGAGTCATCATCAGCTCCTCTTGAGTCCTTGTGGCTCACTTCTTTACTGCCCTCTGCCTCATCCATCTTCTCAATCATCTCTTCCTCAACTGAATCTCCACTTCCAGACACATCTCCAAATCTCTCAATGATCTCGTCACTCTCATCTTTTTTTGAGTCCTCCATCACTTTCTCTACTTCGCTTTCCTGTCTCTTCTCATTGTTCTTATCCTCTTCTTGAGAACATTCAGCTCCGGAGTCTTCTTGTCTTTCTCCAAATCTTTCAATAACCTCATCGCTTTCATCTTCTTCTGAGATTTCCAGCATTTTCTTCTCTTTTAACTTTCTTTTCTCTTTCAGTTCTTCTCCTTTGATCTGATCTGATTCCTGTTCAGAATCTTTAGCCCCAGGCTCCTGCATTTCTTCAAAACTCTTACTGATCTCATTGCTCTTGTCTTTTTCTGAGTTTTTCAGTATTTTCTTCTTCATCTCCACCCCTCCATTGTTCTCATCCTCATCTCTTTCCTCCTCTTTGGAATCTTCATCTCCAGATTCCTCCTGCTCGTCTCCGAATCTCTCAAGGATCTCATCGCTCTCATCTTTTTCAGAGTATTCCAGGCTTATTCTATTTTCTGTTTCTCTTCCCTCTCTTTCTTCATCCTCTTCTCCTTCTTTCTCATCCTCCGCTTCTGAATTTTTGTCTATGGGCTCCTCCTCCTCAAATCTTTCAACAGCTTTGTCCTCATTGCTTTCATTTCTCTTCTCCATTTCATTTCCCTCTCCTTTCACAGAGTCCAGAGTATCTCGTTCTTCTCTGATCTCTTCCTCTATCTCTTCATCACTTTCTTTCTTTTCTTTATCTGTGTGTTCCTCCGACACACTTGCTCCATACTCCCTCTCTCCACTTCTGTCTCTCCATCTTTCCTCCCCTTTCTCCTCTTTTTCTCTCGCTCCACACTCCTCTTCTTGTTCAACGCTATTTCTACCCCCATTTCTTGTTTTTTCTTCATCATCCTTCTCTTTGTCAGGTAAATCATCATCTCTGCTGCTGGGAGGGAAAACGTCAGCACTGCTGCAGTCTCTGCTGCCCCCTGGGGGCTTGGAGATGTGGCGCCCATGCAGGGAATCCTTGTATAGAAAAATATGGGCAAGAAGGGGAGGATGGGGCAGATAAGAGAGAGACAAACAGACAGACATCCAGAAAGAAAGGAGTTTGGAGCAGGATAAAAAGAGAAAAGAACGGAGGACAGTGGGATGGTGGTGAGATGGGTTGGAATATGAAGTGAGACACAAACACAACAGTGGGCAAATCCACTCACACATTTCGGAAGAGGTAGAGCCCATTGAGAAAAAGAATGGCAGTGTGATTGTTAGCAAACAAACAAACAATAACAAACAAAGAAAATGTTAGACCAACTGACAGAATAAGAGAGGGGCTGAAAAAAACCACAAAATAACAGGAGAGGCCTAGAGAAAGATTAAACAAAATTAAATAGGATAAAGAATAAGAAAAAGAAAGAAGGTCAGCAGAAAGCGAGAGTAGATAATGAGTGAGGAAAAAAGGACAATAAGAGAAAAATTGAGAAGAGAAGAAGGGAAAGAGGAGGAAGGAACAGAATGCAGGAGAACAAGAAGTTAGAGTGAAAGACAAAGAAGAATAAAATGAACCTTGGAGAAGAAAAAGCAAAAGACAAGAAAAGGAAGACAAGAGAAAAATAAGAGAGAGATGGGAAAAAGAGAATAATAGGGCATGTGAAAGAAGAAGAGAAGTTGACAGAATAAAAGGAACAAAAAGAGCAGGGAAGAACAGAGACGAGACGAGAGAGAATAGAGAAAACAAGAAGAGCCAAGAAGAAGAAGAAAGACAAGATGAGAAGAAGAGAATAGTAGAGATGAGGTACAAAAAGAGAATAGAAGAAAATAATTGAGATGAGATGAGATGAGATGAGATGAGAAGAAAGGAGACAAGAAGAGACGAAAAGAAAAGAGATGAGATGAGGAGCATGACAGACAAAAGTAGTGTTCAGACAGCGAAGCAGTAACAGTGACAGTAGGAGGAGAGGATAGTGAGGAGGAGAACACACTGACAACCTTGACCATGTGACAGGTTCCAACAACACAACACCTACACACACAAAGGGAAATTCATGAAAGACACAAACAGGTAGGGTTAGCCACAGGAGTCAGGAGCAGACAGACAAAAAAAATGAGACTCACTTCAGCAGTGTAACTGCTACAGAGCAAAATTAGTGATTGCTTTAGTCATTAATACCTAAATAACTAGACTATTTAAAAGCTATTTATGAAATGTTTTTGCTTTTAAGGGTAGTCCTGAAAGTGAGTATCTCAGGACCACATATCTGAAACCTGTAAAACCTGTTTAGGCCAAACCAAATTGAATCAATAGATCACACTATTTATGGATACTGAAGGGCAGTATTCATAAGGCTTCATGACTTCTACATAAATCTTTGATGACAGCTGATGGGCTTTTTTCCTAAAAGCAATAAAGCTGCTTTGGTCAATTTAGTTGTCATTTCATATAAAGAAATGTTACAAATGACACTTGTTGGAATAATCCTTTACAAGTGTTTATGCAGATTTACGTCAATTTTCATGACACTTACTTTATATACATACCTTTTGAATACTTTTCAAATACTGGATTTTTTCAAATATGTCATAATAAAGTACTTCCTGTGCCTACATTAGACTCTTTCTCTAATATTTGTAGTTACTACGCCCACACTGTTCACATCAAAACCCATTCCCTTTTAGCTCTACCTGGCTGGTGTACAGTTAATACACCTGTATTGTGGACCTGTAGCATATGTTTCTAATAAAGTATCCAGAAAGTGCACAAATAGGGGTTTCTTATAACGTCAGAGAGATCAATGACAGAGAACAGGAAGAAGAAAAAAGAAATAAGCAGCTACAGATGATGATCATGACAATGATAATGAAGACAATGATAATAAGGGTACCTGAGAAGGTGGTTCTGGACTATGATCTCTGGACAAAGCCAGATCCTGGAGCTCTGGTTCAGTTTTTTCTTCAGCAGGAGCGGTGCCACTCACCTCACTGTCCTGGACACACACACACATACACACACACACACACACACACCCACACCATAGACATTCTCATGTGCATGCACACATACATACACAGATGCAACCTAATGGATATAAACATTTATTAATATTTTGCTTCCAATAAACTAGACTTTCTTGTATTTATTATGCAGTCTTGAGGAATAGTTTATGCTTTTTTCAGTCCAATCCCTGTACCTGACCAGTTTCAGAGGAACCTTTTTTGTTTGTTAAGCCACACAGTGACCTAAGTATGAATCATTCAAGCATAACAAAGCATTGTCTAACTTAGGTCCTGAACCAGTGAAGAAATAAGTTTAGATGATTCCAGATGATCAATATACTGGTGGTGCTGAATGCTGAGTGGTTGGGACTTTATTCAGGCATATTGTATCTTTAGCCTGTCACAGTAAAACATCTGTTTCCATTTCCTGAAAGCCCCCTAGCATGTCCGTACAATGCATGCAAAGGTTTATAGACACCTCGCTTTTCAAAATGTGTTTAAATGTTTTACTTTTTTTGGTATTTTATTTTTTTCCCCTTGACAACCACTGAAGTTTTAAAAACAACGTAGGCTGTTTTTGTGACTGCACCTTCAAATAACTTCTATTCCAAACAGCAGTTTAGTCCCTGCCTTCACGCTAAAGTTATAAAGAGTGTTTAAGCAACCTGGACCACTTTTTGAAAGCGGCACAAGACAGGACAGCCAATAAGAGCAGAGGTTTCTTACAAATATAAGTTTTAAAAGCAGAGTAAAAAAACAGCCAGTTTAAATTTTAAGGAATATAGAGAGGTTGGAAAATGAACTGTGACCATTTTTTGTATGCAAACCCACACCAACATTACTAGCAGACCTCAAAGGAGAAAATAAAATGCAGTACTAAATAGACCCTTAAAAGCAGGTCTACCCAAACAATTAGCTGTAAGCTGCTTTATTCTAATTAAAGTTTTGCAGGAGAAGAAATTAAGGTTTTAAATGGTATGCAAGGTGCCCTCAAATGTCTTACAGGCAGTGAACGTGCACAAGAGGTGAACACACTCGTTACCTCGTATTGCAGTCCTCTCAAAGCGTTCAAATCCAAGTGCAGGTTTTGCAGGAGATGGGACGACCCACGCAGACTCTATTAAACACACACAAACACACATTAAGGGTGGACAAATAAGATATCATTATTTAAATATATCCCTATTATAATGAAACATATTACTTAACTGTTTTCTGATGGGTAGGGGTCAGTGCATTTTGGACTATAAAAGACCGATTACACAGAGCCTGAATACAACAACAGGCACATTATGGTATCTGCATAAAGCAGCTAAAAAAGTCTAAGTATGGCAATGTTATATGTTGCCATATTGTCAACCCTAAAAAAATATGGCACAATCAGCTGAAGAGCATACGAATCTGAAGTGCAAAAAGGAGAATGCAAGCTGAAGATTTCCTCACAATATTCTGGTGTATATTTATTTATTTATAAGGCCATAAGCTTTGGAAACAGGCAGGAGAAAGCAAGTCTCGTACTCGAGGTAAGGGAATATTGGGACCAGCTGCTAAAGAAAAAGGGGGAGCTGGAAACAGGGCACAGACAGAAGTGGACTAAGCCATCAGTAGACTCCTGCACAAGCAGGTCCAGGGAAGAGTCCAAGACAGTTGGCAGACAACTCCTCAGCCCACCAGCAAACACCCATTCCTATTGTTAAAATAGGAGACATTCAGCAGCAGCAGCAGCAGCAACATTTCTCTGCTCATTTCTGAAAGGTATGGGAAATGTGGGCTGACCTGGGCAAGCAGCTAGCACCATTCAATCAACTCTCAGACCAGATGTCATAATGTTGTCCACTTCTGCCAAGACTGCTCTAATTCTTCAATTTATTACACACTACGAGGACGGAACACCAGCACAGAGGTCAAGTGACTCTGAATTGACAGCAGAGTCCAATGAGGCTAGCTGGACCACAACCATCCACCCTTTGGAAACTGAATGAAATATATTTTTGTGGGAAAATAAACAGTCCAACTTCATCATGACCCTATGATTGTAGCGAGTCTACAGAGGGCAATCAGAGAACAGGCTGTTGAAAGTGTTAAGGAGAAAAACATCAGGGGTGGCCCCAGCTGACAGGCCTGCAGCTGACTCCATGTGTACTAGTAAAGGTGCAGATGCCAGTTAGAACGCAGGCTATACAACAAGCTGAATTCATTTATTGTGAAGGTGGGCTCTTGACCCTGCAGCCTCACATGGCAGGAGCTCCCTGCAGGACTGCGGTGGAGGTGCTGAACGGACAGCACCAAGCGGCCCCAGTGGGATTTCAGCACCTCAGATGGTGACAGTACGCATGGGCAGTGTAGAGAGGCGGCGCCTGCCACGAATGATCTCCTCAAGATCCATGAAAAGATTATGGGGTATAAAAGATGCTCCTTGAAACGAATCGGTGAGATCGTGGGACCACAGCAAACACCATTATAGAGGCATTACAGAATCCAGCCCGGAGGACTATCCACATATGCTCTTAAGAACCTAGTACCTCCTGCGCCATGCGCCTCTTGTCAGCTGCCAGCCAGCAGTGACCCTGCAAAGCCACGACCTACCAGCCACTATCTGCACTCTTCCCCTTTCCACTTCAGCCTCTGCATGATCCTTTCCCCCTCATCTCACCACAAAACCACTTTTGTAAATAAACATGTGCGCGATTCACTCAGATCTGTCTCTGCATTAAGCCCCAACACACTCTATGGTCCCACATTTTTTATTTATTTAGTTCGTAAGAAATACCTCACAAAAAGAAGCTCTTTCCTGCTCTTCCTCCTCCACTTCATCCTCCTCCTGGTCTGAGTGAAAAATAGGAGGAGCCAAAGACAGTCTCTCCTCTTGTCGTCCTCTCAGCAAACTGGAGCTCGCTCCAGACACCATTCCCTTACACACACACACACATACACAATCAGAAACACATCAGTGTTCATGCATTACATGGCACATCCACGATAAGACAATTACAAATTAGCTACATTAGCCTTGTAGTTAAAATAAAGAAGCAAATTCCAGAGACTAAACTTGTCTTAGCTACTCAACCACATATGGTGGAGAGGAACAAAGGTTTAAATATAAATTGTTTTTTTGTCTCTAGAGTGTGTGTTTTTTTTTTTACCCCGAGAGGGGTCTTTAGTTTGTTTTACCTCTACTTCTAGTCTTTAGGATGGGTTCTTTTACAATTTGTGGAGTTAGTAGTGTTACCCCTAGTTTTACCCCTAGTGTATCATTTAGACTGTTCTTTCACCCCTAGTGGGGTCTTTACAGTGTGTTCTCTTACCCCTAGGGGGGTCTTTAGAGGCTGAAGGCCTGCAGAGCTGCTGAGGGAGCTGCGCAGTGCTGGAACTGGAGCATCACTCACACCTCTCAGAGGAGCCAGAGAGCCTAATGGAGCCAGGGGACCCAGTGCCTGAGAAAGACATAGACAGACAGAGAGAGAGAGAGAGAGAGAGAAAATGAGATTATGGTATCCACACTCTCTTGGGTGCTACTAGTTGAAAAAAAGCTCTCACACTCTTTCTTCTCTTCCTACCTCGACCCTGAGCTGCCTCAGTATCCCCATATCCTCTGTCTGTTCTGACACACCCTGTCCTGAAGGGGGGATCACTGCAGAAGAATGTGCTGCGGTATAAATGAGCTGAAAGTGCTCTAAGCAATGACTAACTGGTGAAACTGAGCCAATGGCGCCCCCTTTAGCCTGCCAGTAGCATTGCAACATTAAAGAATCGGAACTTGTGCCACCACTGCCATTCTTCTCACAGCTATTGCTATCCGTAGCATCCGTGACTGCTCTCCCTGCTATCTCTCCATCGCTGTGTCTCTCTAGACTTGTGACTGCAGTTTCTCCTTTTTCCTCTCTCTTTTCCATTTGAGAAATCTCCTTTATTTGAAATAGAGAATTTCCCCCTTTGTCCAGTAGAGTGAGCTCTCCTTTATCCAGAGGTACTGGAACAACAGATTGAGCTACAGCCAGATTAGGTCCAACCAAGCTAAAATACACATCTGTATTTGGGCTGCTGCTACTTCTTTCCTTCTCAGGGCATTCATGATGGACAGGTGGCTCAACCAGTGTATTTCTGTGCAGAATTTCCTTAGCATCCGCCAGAACCTTGGATGGGTTTACAGAAGAACCAATAGGAGGAAGTGTGCGCTGGAATGAGGAAAAAAGTGTTGAGACTGGCTGAGAGGTCATGACAGAAGGTGGAGGACATGGAACAGGGTGAGTGAGATGGGTTCGGAGCTTGTTGAGGGGACAGGATGAGTCCTGATCTTTATCTAAACTCTTCATTATTCCCTTCCTAGTCTTTCTCTTTATCCTCTGCACAGTACCTGCATCTGCAAACTGAGCCCGGGTCAGATTACACGAAAATAAAATAAAATATAGTAAGATGCATAATAGTTCAAAAAGTAATTGAGATTATTATTTTATTTATGATTGATTCGTCCACCAAGAAACGAAGGAATGGTACTGTTACCAAGCTACCTGATCTCATAAAGATGTGCACAACACACAGAAAGATACAAACTCACCCCCGGTGCTTTAAGTCCTTCCTGTTCACTCTTCTTTTTCTCCTTCTTCTCCTTCTTGTCTTTCTTCTTCTTCTTCTCCTTGTCCTTCCTGGCAGGGGCAGTGGGGGTGGGCCCGGAGGCGGCAGGGGCGGTCCTGTTGAGCCGTGGCTGTGTGCGCTCCCTCTCCTGAGTTACTAAGAGGCGGTACTGCTCATCACAGGGGTGGTCCCAGGTGGACTGGCCCGTGGAGAAATTGAAGTAATACACGTCTCCAGTTACATCCTGGCTGTGGAGGTAGGAGGTGGAGGTCACACACACACCTCTCCATGTGCTGACACAAATGTGCACTCACACACACAATAAAAAAACAACAGGAAAAAAACACAAGCATACTCACTTGCGACAAAGAACATATACACACACAAAATCTGCAATCTCTGGATCATTGCAATGTTTTCACTAGTCTGTACCACCTCTTACAAATACTGTCTCAAGGCCAGTCCACACTGCAGAAAAATGCCATATTTAGGTTTGCTCCCTGACTGGAGTTAATAATGATGTATTACATTTATAATGTTATTCTGGGGGACTTATGTTTTAAGGTTCATGAATATTCAAAATGGGAACGTTTTTGTTCTTTGCTCTAAGTTTTCCATCATAGAGAATAAACAGTTAACATTTACACTATCACTGAAAAGTTTTTACACACTGAGATGTTCTACATTTGCATCTTAGTCACCTAATATTTACTAAAATACACTCAATATTCTATGCTAACAAAGTATGTTCACCATCATGCATATAAAGCAGTAGTGCTTTTAAAGTTAAAGGACAATCTAGAATTTATCTTTGCATCACCACACGATCAGTTAATAGGACGTCAGACATGCACTGTTGTATATTCTTTCCATATTATAGAGAGAAACTTGTTTCATTTGACATATTTTCATTTGCAGTTGTTCACTCAACTTCTTGTGCTTTTGACTGGTAGTGTAATGTTTATTCACTGTATACAGTATATTTACAGTATATTTACAGCATCTAGTATGCATATATGGCATGCTAAGACATGTATTGGAGCTGGGCGATATGGCCTAAAAATAAAATCTCAGATTTCCCCCTCCCCTCCTCAAAATCAAAACAAGCTTTAACTTTGTTTTTTTTTACTTTAGGGTTAAAGTTCCGTCTAACACATACTTCAGGTCTAAAACCTTTAGAATGTTAATGAATCCTGGCTTTTTTTCTTATAATATGGAACTAGGACATTACAAGAAAAGTCGACTAGTCGACTTCAGTTGCACAGGTCTACGCCCCCTGAGAAGGGGATTTTTGAGCTCTGAATGCTGATCTGTAAATGTTTAGAAGACACGCCCTGTGATTACAACTGGCTCTTACTTAGCAGGTGGCTGGACTGCATGTTGTGATATGCTCTCCTCAACATGGAGGATTTGCCTTAAACAATCTTAAATGTTAAATATAAAAAAAATTGCACTCTAAATGTGAAACTTCACAGTTAGATAGGGCTCAGTGACACCTTTCCAACGACCCCTCGTTTAACATAATAGCCCCCAGAGATCCAGAGTTATTGCCGCAAACCGTTCACCTCGGACAAAAGTAACGGGACACCGGGGGGAGGTAAAGGGTTTTCGGGGTTATTATGGCAAATGAGTGGTCGTTGGAAAGAGTGCGAGATATAAATAAATAATTACATGAAATGAACATTGTTTACGAGTCATAACTTACGAGTCACAACACCCAAGTCCAAGTCAAGTCTCAAGTCGTTGAGGGCAAATCTAAAGTCAAGTCACAAGTCTTTGCTTGTGTGACTCATCTCTGGTCTGTGTCAGACGGCACAAAACCGAACCAAATCCATATTACAGATGTAGCAAGACCTTTCTTGTGCACAAACAGTGTTTGTGTGCGCTGCACTAATTTACCCGTGTAGAACTGTGTGTCACATTAGTTCCACTTTTGGCACTCGATTTTCATAAAAACACATCATCCTGAACTGTAAATTCCAATTAATCGATAAAATCGCTATATCACCCATCTCTAACATGTACATTAAATTATAACCTACTGAAAAGTTCCAGTGTTGTTAGTCTGCTTCGTTTAAAGAATGGATGTGAACTGGTAGCACTGTGGACTAAACAGATGATCAAACACAGTGTGCTTACATGTAGGAGGGGCTTTCAATATACTGTGCAGCCCTATTCTGAATGACCCTTTCGATCAGGTTTGTTGATGTGTGTGTGAGGAGTGAAGAACTCATCCTACCAGGGTTTCCATTCGGGAGGCAGCGGAGCAACAATTCCCTCCCTGGCTAACCAGAGGAGCTCTGGCTCCCGATCCGGATCAATACCAATCTCCCTAGCGTACTCATGGATCTCTGAATAAATTAAAAGGAGAAAGCAGGAAGGAGACGTGGAATAACAAAATCTATTAAGTAAACTGCAGGTCTAATTTTATACAAATTATTTCGAACTCATAGCTAATTGAAACGGGTGAAGAAATGGTGTGGAAAGTGCAGATTCTAAACAACATTAGTGCTTGTATTTTACTTTGCATGCAAATGTATTACTATGGTTTTGAGGAAAGATCCTTCACGTCCTTTACTTTTTTCCATGACTTTGCTATTGTTTCCTATTGAAACAAAAACAGAAATGAACTTAATGACCCTACTGGAGAAAGGTGATTCACTATACAACTACAGAAGAATGTAATTCCATTACATACAGTCGTGTAATTTAACTATAATCAATAACAAAAATCATAATTTTGCACTTTAGCAAAACTCTTTGAACAAGTACACAGCAATCTCTGTGCACCAGACAGGGGAGGTGAGATGAAATACCTTGTTCAGAGGGGATATAGCTCTCATCATAATCCTCTTCCAGGATCAGCTGGTCTCCTATTCGGAGGGCAGCAGCAGTCATCCTGTCTGAAGGCAACAAACAAGGCTGAGGCAAAATCAATAACAAATCTGTAACTGTAACGTTACAATTAAATATCACTGAAGAGGAATTCTGCTGGTTTCCTAAAATTAGCCAGCTAGCTCAGTAGGTGGACCATGTGGTTCGAATCCCAGGACCAGTAATGGCACCACTGAGGTAGCCTTGAGCATGTTTGCATGTATCCCTCCACCATGAATAGTTTCAGTTTCAGGACCAAAAGCTTCTCAAAACGCCTCAGGTATCAGGCAGTACATTCATAGCCATTTCATTACTGTGAAGAGCTTTTAGAAGCAGACGTCTGGTTCCTTTCACCTCCACTGTGAACGATTCTGACATTGTAGATAACATGCTTCACACCAAACCCACTCTAAGTGACCTTACATCTTATCCACTTAATTATGAGAGGATTTATTTAAACAAAAAAAAAACAGGAGGAATTTATTTTTAAATGCATGTGAAATTACCACATTAATTGATACTCTGATGGTGGAGGCACCTAGACCACAGCCCAGGTCTAGGCATACTTTCGAATGGCTATGATATGTTTCTGTTGAAGTATGTAAATAGTGGATTAAATAGTGGTTTATTATTACCAATATTACTACTTAAATCTCTTTAACCTACATTTAATCATCAGCTCTCGCTAGTCTAATCTAACCCAGATATTGACGGTTAGCTATCTGGCTAATAAACCAACTGGCTCTCCACAGCAAAGTGTATTGCCAAGGCAACGGTTGCACAGTATATTCAGCTGGATATTTCTAATATTAATATTTTAAATAAGTTTGATTATTTTCCCAGCTTTGTGGGACCAGTTTTTAATCATCAGAGCCCAGTATCAACCACTTTGGTTCAAAACATTCAGTTAAGCAGCTTAAAACTGAGAAAACGAAGCTAATTAGCTGCTTACTACTGTGGGTGTGTTGACATTAACCGTCAACAAATAACACATTAAAGTCCTTAAATTCTTGAATTTCTTTGTCATTCTCTCTAAAAGAGTTCCCTAATAATTATTTTTAGCCTGCTGTATCTCAGACGTGGAGCATCAGAGAGGCTCAGAAAGAAAACTTAAACAGAGAAAAAGAAGTTAACCAGCCTGTCGATTATGTTACGGTCATGTAAATAACTTATTCATTTAAAAATACGTTAAAAACATAAACGCAATGACAGCTGGCCAGCTTTTTGTGGTCCACCACATTAGCCGTGTGGCAAATTAACGTTAACTTAATCTGCTAGCCAGGTAGCAGAAAATAGCGTCTAGCAGCTTCATTTACAGACCTTTTTTCAGCTGTGCATTCACAAAATGCCGATATGGACCTCCAGCTTTGGACAGAGGTGGTGTCAGGGGTCTGCAGGGTCCATGATGTGGAGAAGGAACCCACACAGCAGAGAGAACGGTCTATTTGCAGAAAGCTAAGGAGCTAAAGCTAACTGTCAACAACAGAGCAAGCGCGGGGTGGAAAGTGCAACCATGGCAACCACACTCTCTACATGGACAAAAGTTTTGAGACGCCTGACAATTACACAAAATAGCCTTTAATGATATTGCATTCAAATAAATAGACTTTAATATGGAGCCCCCACCCCTTGCAGCTATAACAGCTTCCACTCTTCTTGGAAGGCTTTACACAAGTTTCTGTGGGAATGTGTGGCCCATTCATTCTGTAGACTAGCATTTATGAGGTCTGGTACTGATGTTGGACTAGAAAGCCTGGCTTGCAATCTCCGTTCCAGTTCACCCCAAAGGTGCTGGATGGAGTTGAGGTCAGGACTCTGTGCAGGCCTGTCAAATTCTTCCACACCGAACTCATCCAGCCATGTCTTTATGGAGTTCGCTTTGTGTACAAGGACACAGTCATGCTGGAATGCCTTGGTATGCTGAAGAACAATGATAGCACTTCACTGGAAGTAAACAGGTGTCTCCCAACACTTTTGTCCATGTAATGTATATATGTATGTTTTTCTGTCATATGCAAAATTAAATAATTAATTCAAAAGTAAATTAGAGTATTGCGCACCTTTATTTTTCAAATACTCCTATTTGAACAAAAGTGCAATAACATTTGGTTTGCAAACATTTTACATAAATAAGGAACTTTTTAACAGTAGTACTCACTTTAACACAGTTACAGCTCAAATGTTTCTTGTAAATGACAACTTAAACATTAATGTAATCAAATATAAAAAAAAAGTTATTTGCCACTACAGAGCATTCACATTTTGTCTAGTATGTTATAGAAAAACAAGTTACCCTCAGAGTCCAGAGCATGGGGAGCGGAGCTGCAAAGAGGGACCAACTCCATTTTAATGTACCTAAATGCAGTGTTAGTAAAGTCTCTTTTGGTGTCATGGTCATGTCGGCGGGTTTTCGCGTGGGCCAGGCGTCCCATCACGTACAGCGCTCGCATTACTTCGGTGAAAGCACCGAACTTCCAAAATGAGGATTTTTTAAAACCTGCTTAACGCGTGATAAAATTATTGTCGGCGTTAAGTAAATGTATTTATACACAGTGTTGGGGAGTAACGGAAAACATGTACCGGCGTTACGTAATTAGAATACAAATTATGAGTAACTGTATTCCGTTACAGTTACCGTTTATGGCATGCCGTTTTAACATTTAATAGCCAGAGTGGATATGCACGTCAGATATCCGTAATTCAGTTCTTCCCAGTCAAAATAAA
>JBBPCY010098082.1:0-17500 GCA_037974405.1 Brachyalestes nurse | reverse complement strand
CACACATATACACACACACCTGCCTCCACACACACTCTCTCTCTCTGTGATGGACGGGTTATTATAATATATTAGTGGCCAACTTGCAGTATGTCTCTTTCTTGCTCTCTTTCACTCTCTTTTCTCATCCTCAATCCCCTCTCTCTCTCTCACGCTCTCCTTTCTCCCTGTCTGTTCCTCTTTCTTTCCTTCTTAAGTCTCTCTCGGCAGTTCAGCAGGGACTCTGAAATGTCATGTTCACACTAAACTCTCTCTCCTCTCTCTTCACTCATTATCGCCGTGTTCTCACTCTCAAACCCTTTCTCTCAGCTCTGTGCTGAGAAATGACTGAAACCACACGCAAGCGCGCACACACACATACACACACACACACACACACACACACACACACACACACGGTCACTGTCATAGTCTTAGTAACCACCCCATCCGTGCTCTCTCACTCTCACACACACACACACAGGAGCTGAAGTGTACAAACCCACGCAATGGAGAACCTGATCTTTACCACTTCGCTGAAAACACAACATCCATTACCCAGTACTGTATCTGTGATTATCTGTGTGTGTGTGTGTGTGTTTGTGTGACTGTGTGTGTATTTAGACACTATAATTATATTTATAGTCATATGCAAAACTTTTGGCACTTTTATAAGTGTCAACACTGCAAATTGGTCCATGCTGTGCAGTCCTAATGCAGTCTCCCTGGTAACCAAACTTTTACACAGGCCCCAGGCCCCATTGTGTTAAATTCAGTACATGAACAGTAAGTGTGCATTAAAAGAAAGGGAAAGACAGAGAAATAGATGGAGACAGAGAGAGAGAGATAGAAAAGAAAGAGAAAGAGTCAATTTCTTTCACTGCTGTTTCCTTTAAATAGCCCAGTGTCAGCACACATCAGCAAAGACATACTGTGACAATATGAAAAAATTACATCAGAATAAAGGTTAAGCCTACTACCCACACACACAGTTTTTTTGTTTTGCTTCTTCATGGCTGAGCCTGTTAATAACAGCCATGCAGTGGGCATGGCCGAAACACCTGAACTCAACAAGAGGTCTCCACATACTTTTAGACACTGAACTGTGAGTTAGCTTGTGGGTAGTCATACTAAAGTCACCTGTACCATGAGCGTTCTACACTGCAGCTGCATTTCAATTTAATCAAAATGTGATCACTGTGACAAAATACACTGATAAATTCATGATGTGATTGGCTTATGTGATAAAGCTGACACATTTTGCAAATTCATTTGCTGACTTAACGTAATATTTTCTTTAGTGGGCTCTGTTAGCACAAGAGGATGGGATTTATTGGTAATGTTTATGTTTTAATGGCAGTTTATTTGGAATATTTGGACACCCAGACCATTTCTTCCTTCAGTATTTTCCCCAACCTGATCGAGCCAAAAGTGCAACAGTGGGGTTAATGAATAAATGCTACAGTAAAAACATTAGGAAGGTGTCAGATAATCACTGGCTGTTTCTGGGTGGATTTCTTCAGGTGAGTAAATACACTAATACTCATAGCTCCAGGGCTGAAACTCTAGGAGCTCATTTAAGACACCAAACTCTGGAGCAAAGAGGAACTCACAGGACCCTGAAGAACCTTTACTGATCTTGAAAGAGCCTTTAATGAATGCTAACAAGTTGTTTGTTTACCTCCTACTGACTCTCCACAGGGAGAAACCTGGCACTTCAGATCTCAAACATCTGAACCACGCGGGTACGACAGACACACACACACACACACAGGATCCTACAGAAAATCTCACAGTGACACCTGGATTCACACAGAAAATGACGGCAGCGTGCAAAGAGAAGGAGATAAAGTGAGGACTAGAGACAAGGAGACAAAAGTAAAAAAAATGAAGAGATAGAAAAGGGAGAGAGAAAGAAAAGAGAAAAAAATATAAGGAACAGAGAGAGATTAATAAAAGAAACAGAAAGAGAAATAAAAGATAAATAAAGGAATAGGGAGAGACAAAGAGAGTGAGAAAAGGAGAAAAAGAAATATGTATAGAGATAAAAGAGAGCAGAGAGAAGGGGAGAGAGAGTAGAGAGGGAGTGGGTGAATAAAGGAGTGTGTTGTCCTCACCAGGTGCAGCATGCTGTAGATGGACTCTGAGGAACGCTTACGGCTTCTGTTCCGCTTCAGGACCGACATGACTGATACACACACACACACCCCCACACACACACACGCACATACACAGACTGCTGACCACGAATCAGCCGCTACAAACAGAAACACACACTCGTGCACGGCATGGGAGCACTGATCATTCTCATAGATCCACAAACACCACCAGCAACTCCAGACTGAAACTCTAACACAAACACCTCTCTCTCTTTCTCTCTCTCTCCAGCATGCAAAAAAACAAATAAAAAAACAGAAAGAGCTTCTGATGATCCTTTTCACATCTCCCCTTGTTCTTGCTCCTTCCCTCTCTCTCTCGGTCGCCCGCCTACACTCTCCTTCAGAAATACCCCCCCCCCCCTTTTTCGCTCTCCCTCAGCGGAATCTAAGGATGGAGCAAAGATGAACATGTGGGGATGAACAGAGAGAAAGAGAGAGCAATGAGGTACAGTGAGGGAGAGGGAGAGAAGGGATAAAAAGAGAGACAGAGAGAGTAAAAAGAGTGAGAGAGGAAGGAGAGAAACAGAGAGAGAGCGAGAAAGAAAGGGAAACAAATAGGGAGAGGAATAGAGTGAGAACGAGAAAGAAAGAGAAAGGGAAACAGAGAGACAGAGGAAAGAGTGAACACCTCACACAGTGCAGTGGAACAAATATTAATGCAGAGAAAGAGAAAGTTCCTAAATCCTAATTACATTTTTTCATTCCACCTTAAATAGTGCCTGGACTGTAACTGCATCATTTAAAGTGGACTTAGATTCAAACAAGACTACACGGCTGGCTCCGACTGAATCCCCTGATACTTCACTCTGGTCTATGGTTCAGATGGGCAGTTAGAGCCATGTAAATTGGTGCGGTATAACCTTCCACTACTTGCTAGCAACGTTAGTCTCACGATACTAGTGCTAAAATCAAAGGAGGAAATTTCAGACACTGAACACATTTCTACATTTGAGGTGGGTGGTGGTGGGGTATGGGGGGTATAGAATGAGCCAGAAGACAAACTGCAGAAGAAAAGAAGAAAAGAAAAAAAAGCATTGAAATGCAAATATAGCAGAAGCGCTTGCTCTGAATGTCTGTTCAGGAAGTCTCTGTCTGTGCGTGGCTCTTAAAGGCAGGCCATGAACTGCAGCGTGATTACAGAAGAGTGAGAGCACAGAAGGGCCTGATTCACACAGCAGCAGGTCAGCGAGAGAAAGAGAGAGAGACAAAGAAAAGAGAGTAAGACAGAGAGAGAGGGAGAAAAAGAAAAAGAGAGAAATACCCATTTAGAATAATGAGTTGCCGGGGCTGAGATGACACTGAACAAGTACAGTATGTATCTATATAGTCTGGTGCAAATGTTTGGGCACCCCGAGGTCAAATTACATGTTTTGTTGATTTTCTAAGGGCACACGGCTACAATGAGTTTTAAAATTTGTAGAATTTTATTTTGTTTTATCTATCTATCTATCTATCTATCTATCTATCTATCTATCTATCTATCTATCTATCTATCTATCTATCTATCTATGGGTCAGTTGGTAGCCTCGTGGTTAGAGTGTTCTCCCTGTGATCAGGAAGTCGTGTGACTGCTAAGCACCTCTGAGGTACTCTGAGTAAGGTACCATCTCCACACACTGCGCCCCGAGCGCTGTGTTCCTTTCTGCCCGTTGCTTCAATTGGTAAAGGTGATAAATACAGAGGAAGAATTTCATGCTGTTCACACTGTGTGCTGTGGTGTGTTCATATATGACAGAATGGTCACTTCATCTGTCTATCTGTGTAAGCTCCACTGGTGTGGTTTTATGTAGCAAAAATGATATTCATTTAAAAGTTGTTACTGTACTTTTAAGAGTAATATATATAAGTAAGACTGCAGGTCACTTAGGCGGACAAACTGAGATACACAGCAAATTGAAATCATGATGTTTTCGCAGCAAAGTTTCATCTGCATGGACTTCATATGAACTAAATGTTACAGTGTTCGTACAGTTACTTTTATTTCAAACATTCAGTGATATGGTCCCTTTAGCAAGCAAATAAACAGAAACAGAGCACTACAATTTCAGAAAGATAGCATGTTATTGCCTTTCCCAGAAATTGCCAGTCTCTCTGAAGCCCGCTGAAAGCCAGCGTGTGAGCAGATTAGCCAGTCATCATCAGCCATGATCCACAAGACAGCTTTGGAGAGTTAGCTGCTAATCTCTCCGCTCAGCACACGCTGAGAGGCAATCAGACTCTCACCGACAGGAGAAAAAAGCAGGACATCGAAGCAGCGAATACTTAAGGTGGAAAAATTACTGACCAATGGTTTCACGTAAGAAGGTGAGAATACCCCAAAACCCCCCACAATATAGCCGCTGCCCACACCCCCACCCGCCACTTTATTGGAAACACCTTATGAGTCCATTCGCTGGCCACTTTATTAGAAACACCCATCTTGTCCACCCACACACTGGCCAATTTATTAGAAACACCCACCTTGTGCTTCCACTCACAGTCCGTGTGGGGTTTCCAATTAAGTGGCTAGTTCCTAAAAACCTCTCCATGCAGAGAGCTAGCACTGAGACAACTGTGAACACACCAGTGGTCTGCGAATAAAAGACACCACGAGTGCAAATCAATGCCACAGTGCACAGCAGCAGCGGCCCACAGTGACGCTGTCTACAGCACACCTGAACGTTACAGCTGTGTGTGTGTGTGTGTGTGTGTTTCTGCCTTTAGTCTAATTATGAATTCAACTGCAGTCTTTGCCGCCCTCACCGGTACCAACCCCTGCTGATGTGGAGAGAGGGAGGGAGAGGAATAAATCCGTTTTCACCCACAGCATGCTAAAGAGTATGACAGATACAGAACCAGGCTTAAAAAGCTCAGGCTTGAGAGATAAACAAATAACATTTGTAATCAAAATCAAACTGTTTTTGATTACATAATCAAAACTTTTTAGTGGCATCTGGACTTGGTGATGTGAGGCTTGGCTTGAGGGAGCTGCTTGGCTGTGGAAACCCATTCCATGAAGCACCCACTCCACAGTTTTTGTGTTTACATTAATGCCTGTGTAAGTTTGGAACTCTTTAGCTATGGGATCAGCAGAGTTTTGGTGACTTGTATGGACCTGTGACTTTATGTGGTTTTCCACTTCATGGCTGAGTCGCTGTTATTCCTGAACGCTACCACTTGCCAGTAACAGCACCTACAGTTGACCATGGAATATCCAGCAGGGGTGAAATCTCACAAACCGTGGACTTCAAGCGTGGTATCACAGTATCACGCTTGAAGTCACTGATCTCTTCATTTGTTTCAGAAATATTTGTAAAGAGACTGCATGCTTGATTTGATTTTACACACCTTAGGCAATGGGTATGACTGAAAAACACAAATTTAATAATTAAGAGGTGTGTCCCAATACTTTTGCCATATGGAGTATTTTCATATTTTTTATATACTAATATATTCTGACCGGAAAGTAAGCCGGCACAGATTAAAAAGACTCAGAAAAAGGAAAGGGCAGAAATGGCATTTTTTTGTCATATTGCCCACACCTATACTGATGCCCTACATATTTTCCTGCATCTTTGCCGCCCCTTCCCTCCACCCTGAGGCGCAGCACCCCCCCCTCTGGTCTGCCCACAGCCATCCCCTGAACGATCAACCCATAGATGTTTAGAGTTGTTATCATAAATTACATAATTAGTTACATAATTAACTACATTCGTTTTAACAGACTCAAGTCTTTTCCTTCTGTCAAAAAGTAATAAAAATGGGCCTGTATGCACTGCAGAAATGACTCATATTGAATTAGAGTATGAGTCCTTTATCAGTGATGCACTGCAATTCTCGAGATACGCTCAAACGGAAACGCAGGCAGCTCTGGAGCTGACTTCTTCACACCACGCTCCTCTCCTCAGCCAGAAATCTGCCTATGAAATAATCTTAATGACATCCCCTAATTAATCTATTAGAATGAATCACAAGGCAAACACAAATCAAAGGGCTTTCTGGATCACTGGTGCTCAGTTTAAACAGCTAATTAGTGTCTACAATACCTCTCCAACACAACCCCCCCACCCTTTGGACTACCTCACAGACATGAAGTAGCCACTTCCGAGGGAGAAGATGTTTGACTCTGTTGTTAAGTGGACAAAGATACAAAAATCAGCCTGAGTTCCTGTTTGTGAAAACTAGAGAACATCTTAATTTTTTTTTACTTTAAGCGAATTGATCGCCCAGCAGCACCATGGTAACAAAGTAGCAATTTTGCAACGTTTCTTTATTTTGTTTGTTAAATACACCTTTAGAGTAACGTTTGTTCAATTGATGTTAAATGACACCTTTAGAGGGTGGCAGTGAACAATGTTTGTTTATTTGATGTTTGTTAAAAATGCCTTTAGAGGGCAGCGGTGAGAAATACTTCTTTAGTTAGTGTTTGTTAACAACACCCTTAGAGGACGGCAGTGAATAATGTTTGTTTATTTGATGCTTTTAATAACGCCTTTAGAGGGCAGCAGTGAGTAATATTTGCTTTTTTGATCTTGTCAGCTAGAAATTCTCCTCTGTTATTGTCAGCTGACACGTACCTCCTGCTTAGACTGGCTCTCCTCAATTCCATAGTACAAATGCATCAAATCTAGATGTTATTGCACAACATAATGGAATTCAAGCAAAAACTTTACCTATGCTTCCATGACAAAACGAAAGTCCCAAAAGAGCTTCTAAATTTGCCTCCCTTTCCGTCGGTGAACTGGAGCTAGGCTTGGGTTATAAAAGCATGCTTATTGGAAAGGATTAAAGGGAGCGCTGTGGCCGTGGTAAAATGCACAAAGCTCTTGGTTTCAGAGGGACATGCGACAGATGGTAGAGTATAGTCACTAGCGGCCGCTCTCCAGCAGACTTTTACTGTTTCTTGGAGACAGTTTCAGCGAGATGGATCTTGCGACTCTGAATATAGTGGAGCGTGGGCAGAGAAGCACTGCAGCCTGGAGCACCAGCATGCCCCTGCAAACCTCTTACAACTTCAGACGGCTATTCTCAGCATGTATGTGTGCATATATGTAGAGTTTGAACATTTAAAAACTAATTCCATGCAAGTAGAGATCGTGGTACTATACAGTTAAATGATGATGTGACCATAAACATGTGCTGTTTATAAAAACATAGTAATATACTCCAAACTGTGACTGGACCACAGTACTATACTGTACATTTGTGAGTGTGCCACAGTAACATACTTTATTACTTATGGCTGGACCACAGTAATACACTGTGGTACTGTGGTACTATGTACTATAAATTGTGTTTAAACCATAGTAATGTTCTGAAAACTGGACTACAGTCATATACAGTAAAATTATGACTGGACCACAGTAATATACTGAAAACTATGATTGGGCCACAATAATTTGAGGGACCACAGTAATGTTGTATAAAACACTATAATCTCTACCTTCCTGTAGTCGTCGTATTCGCTAAACAGCTCGGGCTCATCATCCAGACTGTCCCCTGAAGTCTCTGAGATAAGTCCGAATCCATCATCCAGGATCTCCTCTGAGAACAGAAAATGTCAGTACAGAATGAAGCCGATCTCTATACTCTATAGCAATGTGCTGTAAACAGATGGTCTTACTGACTATAAGTGTAATACTTCCTGCCAATAACTTGATTCTCACTGATCCTCTGGATCATTTTACTTTGACCTGGTCCTCCTAGTTCTAATAGTAACCTTCCCTTCTCTGCCAGCAACTGGTCAAACTGGTTCTGTTGGTTGTGCCAGGAATCACTTGACTCTGCTTACAAGCCAACCACCTTTGTTTTCCTGATCTCTCCGAAAACCAGCCTGACACTGGTTCTGTTCTGGTGGGAACCTTGTCCTTGGTTCTGTTGGTTCTGCCAATGACCAAAATAACCAACTGTGTAGATCATCACAGTAACCCAGTTCATCCTGGTTCTGATAGTTTTGCTAATAATCCAGCTGGATCTACTGCCAATAACGCAGGGAACTGAACAGATTGTTAATATCTAACATGCTTGATTGAACTCTTTGATGTTTTTGCAATAACCAAACCCAACATGGTTCTTTTAGTAACCAAACTCATCTTGGTTATGTTAGTTCTGCCAATAGTCCAACTCGATCTACTGGTTTTTGCAACCCAGCTCACCCTGAATCTGATGGTTTTGACAGTAACCAAATTCATCATAGTTATTTTGGTTCTGTTGCTAACCCAGCTCACCTTGGTTTTGTTAGTTCTCTTAAAAAAAACAGTTGGAGTTACTGCTTCTGGTAACTCATCTCATCCTGGTAATTCTAGTTCAGTGATCAATATTGATTCTGGTGGTTCAGCTGGCCCTAGCCCAACTCACCTTGGTTCTGGGAGAAGATGTCAGTGTAGAGGTGCTGTACAGAGTCGGATCGCCTGGGAGGTAGGAAGCAGTGCTGCCTCCGGTCCACTGGGGGCAGTGTGTTCACTGTGAGCGAGAGGGACGCCTGAGAGAACGCAGCCTTCATGTCGGAGAAGGTCAGTGTGCTGGAGTTCTTCCCATTGAGCTGCAGGATCTCATCCCCTGCATTCAAACCTGCAAAACATCACAACGCTCCCATTAATTAAACTTCGTTCATGTTACCCTAGCTACAGGGGTACTGTAGCTAACAGGAAAAGGAAGCATACAATTACCTGCACCTACTAATTATTGCATTTTTACTTCATATTAAAATGGCAATTATTTAATAAATGTATTAATGAAGTCCATTATTCTAACTTCACAATAATGAAAGTTAAAAGTTCAGTAGCAGTATCCTGGCTTCACTTCATACCTAATAACAACAGACACAGGGTTCAATAAACTGGCGCTTATTGACACAGCCCAGTAACACAAACAGTGGTGAATAAAGATCATTTAACACAGTGGTTTCCAAACTTTCTCTGCAGGGCCCCCCTTTTCTAGACAGGAACATTAATGAGCCCCCCTCCAACCCCCCAACCCCCCATTCAGAGTACACAGGTTCAGATTCAAACTTTATTGAAATGCAGCTCCCTTTTCTAATTGAGCAAAACAAATGCAATAACAAATGGTGCAATTTCACCACTGTGGGAGAAATAACTTAAGTTATAAAGAAGAAAAAACAACTGTCTCCACAAAAATGGCTGGGAAAATTAACCAGCTCCCAGTCAGTTCGCCCTTCTGCAATACCTCTGCGCCCCCCAGTTCGGGAACCACTGATTTAACAGAACAATGCCATTTGGTTGCTGAGTAATCAAGTAGACAAAACTGTGTGTGTGTCTGTGCATTTGTAGGAATGATAGTGGAGGGAGCTCAGACGAGAGGGAGTTATGCACTTATCTGTGTAAACCATACCTGTGGAATTTATAAACTCCCAATATGTAATTTTGCACATTGGAATTTACATTCTCTCCATTTATATGACTATTTGTCTTGTATGTTTTGGAGAACAATAGCCAAGTGTTTGGAGGGGTACTGAATTTATCCCACTATACAAGAATGTACAAACCATGTACAGTAATCCCCCGTTTTTCGTGGGAGTTACGTTCCAAGAGCACCCACATATAGTGAAAAACCATGCCTAAAAATGCCTATCTTTATAGTGTAAACCCTAAATATGCCTGCAAATATGCTCCCAGAACAATTTTATTTCATTTTAAACTCAGTTTAATGCATTACCCTTAAAGAAAACGTAACTCTGTAATCGCCTCTTTTAATTTAAATTCCCCGCCGAGATATGCAACTCGGAAGGTCACTGGTCAAAAGTATTGGGACACCGCGGCGAGGTGAACAGTTTTCGGGGAATAGCCCTGATCTACTGGGGATAAAAATACATGAGGACTCGTTGGAAAGGTCTCCTGGAGATCAGTCGAACTGTGGAGTTTAAGTGTCTGAGTGCTTGCACCGCGGAGAGATCGCGCTTGGGGCGCGGGGGCTCAACCCTGGTGTGGAATTCAAACAAAGTGCTTCCAGGTCTGATACAGCCTGCCCTGAGTCCCCTTGTGTGAAAACATCCAGAAAAATATATTTTTTTGCCACAAAAAGCAAAAAAAGGCAGATTTTTTGTGGGGATTTCCGTGTAAACCTATGAGTTCAGTTCTCAAAAAAAATCTGCATCTGACTGAATCCGCGACTCCTGATCCGTGTAAAACTGGGGGTTTACTGTAATATAATTTTTTAGTTGCAAAGGTGGCATCATATACAACCAGCTTCTGAGTTTAAGACAATATTTACTAGAGGAATATGCTATATTAACTCAGACTCACTCCCACTGACTGGAAATCACTGTGGAGCTGACCTTGTTAGTATGAAAAATGAAAGAGAGAGAGAGAGAGAGGGATATCGCATGCAATAGACTCGCTTGTCCACACGCATATGAAAGTGAAACCAAAAAGGAGATCAGAGCTGTGCGCTGAAATTCCTTGGTTAACCCGGCTAACCTAATCAGCCAAATAACAATGATTACATAGTTCAAAGCTAAACAGACGAAATATATACAGAACTAATCTTCAGCTAAAGACAACACTGCTCAGACAAACAGTCTTACTTTAAGACAAATGTTTGTTGGCATGCGTGGCTAACAGGACTGAGTGTGGCATTGAATGGAAGTTCCATTGAAGTGTGACGTCCAAAGCATGCAGTTTGTTGCTCAAGATGCGATCTTTGAAGATCGTGGTTACTTCCTGGGGAAAGTCTGGTTGACTTAAGAACAAAGGGTATTTTTTGGAGGTCTAGCTGTCCACAAAAACCTGAACTTAACTATCTGGCTTACCTTTGCTAGCTGGAAATAATGACGTGTTTTGGTTGGAGGACGTTTAGTTTTGTGGTGTGCGAGCGTAAACTTTTCATTAGCCTGGTAGCTAAAGAAGCAAACCTCTGACATTAAACATGTCTTAGCTAATTGATTATATTCGGCAGAGGTAGAACCAAACAGATCCAAGGTGGTCAGGCAGGTCCAGAAAGCAACAGGGACTGTTCTAGTGGTCTCTAACTTCCACATGCAGGGCCAGAGGCTGACCCAGTTTTTTTTTTAAAGTGTGAAATAACAGCAATAGGACCCTCAAATGACTTTCAGAAGCATTAGCAAGTCTGGGCGTGAGGCTTTTTGTCACCCTACCATCTTCTACGGCGGTGGAATTTTTACAGCAGCAACCCTACTGATCTGCTGGTCTTTTTATCATTGACATAGCTGTTATGATCTTAAATATTCAGATCTAATTGTAATGTCCCTTTTTGAATGGTTATGGTGCTCTGTGTGCTGTATTTGCTACACCAACATAATTTACTAATGCATTTAAAAAGCAATGCAATTTCTGACCGTATTCATATGACATTTTCTAAAGCAAATGACATTGCGCTGACTTTAGGGTCCTTAATCCAAAGTATGGGACATTTGTACCATTTACAACAGTTACATAAAGCTTCATTTCCAAGTAAACTTAAAAGGCAGGGACTTAGTTCTATGAAATATTCCCATAAAAAGCAAATTGGGAAATGGGAAATATGTCATGTTAAAGAATGGCCTCTTCTATGTTCCATTAACTGGAAATGATGCTTCATAACAGTGTTATAAATGGTAGTATAGTATAGAAAATCACTTTCCAAAAACATGTCATCTTGCAAATTCTGAACTCAATATTATTACTTAAAACTTTATTATTATTCAGTAATTAATGATATGTTATGAAGCCCCTTTCTAGGTGTCCGTTAAATAACGCCATCTAATAAAAGTTGTTATTTTTTTAGTTTTGGAAGCCATTCAGCAGACATGCTTAATTCTGTTGGATTTGAAAGGATTTATTATGTCCAGCACACTTGATTTAACTATTTTTAACGTGATGTTTTTGCAAGTAATCAAACCCATCATGGTTCTTTTGGTAACCTGACTCACTTTGGTTGTTACTTCTGCCAATAATCCAGCTAGTCCAGGCAACCCAACTCACCATGGTTGTTCTAGATGTGACAATATCCCAAACCATCATACTTCTTTTGGATCTGTTTGTAACTCAGCTCAGAACCTTGGTTCTATAGGCGCTGCCAATAAACCAACTGGACCTACTGGTTCTGGTAACCCAACTCACAGTGGCTCTGCTGATCCCGACAGTAACCTGGCCCACCATAATTCTTATGATTCTGCAGGCCAAGTTGTCATTCTTGAGCTTTGGTGCAAAGTTCTGCAGACATGCTCAGACCAGCCCTGATTCTCGCAGTCCCGTGGACAGCATAGCACCCAGAAAATTGGTGCAAGTCTAAAATAATGGGGCCGGGGTGATGTAATGGTGCTTCCTCTTCCTCCAGTGTGGAGTGTGAGTCAGCTAGCATGGCTAATTCAAGCCTCGCTGAACCCCCACAAAGCTCTGAGTGCGCGTGTTATGTAACGCAGCGCAGCAACAGCAATAACACCCATTACGGATCCCCGAGTGTCTGCAGAAACACACAGCCTGGAGCACGGAGAGAGCGTGGGGGAGAAGAGAAAGAGACGCTAATGAAGCAGAGAAGAGAAGTAATGAACCTTTAGCAAATGCTAATCCTCCTGCTTTCACATCAGTGATGTAGAGCTGCTGCACACTGTCATCCTCCACCACCGAGATAGAGAAACCTGTCCGAGACAGAGAGAGCGGCACATATTAGCCTGTTAATCTAGTCGCTATTCGTATTTATATTCATATTTATTTATGTTTAATTAGTATGTTTTTATTCTATGCCTATTTGAGACTGCACATGCTTTTATATTGTGACTTAAAACTGTCCCATACACCACACTCCCTTGGGACGTCACATACGCCTGCAAAAATGATCCTCCAACCAATTGCTGAATCTTTTACTATGGTACACATTCTGACTAATCATAGTTGTTTTCAGATGTTCAGATAAACCAAGGCATCTATGTGAGCCAGGTCAGGCCAAGAGTTTTGACCAAAAAATCCCAAAGGCTCACTGATGTGTTTCCAGTATAATGAAAGGCGTGTCACAATCTCAATATGTAGCAATATAATTGAAATATCATGCTGTCTGAATCTAAATATTATATGAACAAACTCTTTCTATCACTAGAATGATTATTAACTATTATTTAGGATTTTAGCATTGGCAGTTCTTTTCATATTTATACTTTGAAAAACTTTGTTTGGAAGTTTGGAAAAAAACTCAAATATCACAATGTTTAATGCAAAAACAAAATATCCGAATGTGACATTTTCAAAGTATTATCCAACTTTTCATTACATCAGATCATACAGTACATTTATTAAGTGGTTTGCAACATATCACATTGTATCATAATGTATCACACTGTATTGTGATGTATGGAGACGTTATCTCATTGCATCGAATCCCTCATATTGCATCACATTGTATTTATCATATTGTGACGTACTGTAGTATATATTGTAGAGATGGCAGAAAAGCGACACAGCGCAGTATATCTTTCAGCACAATATTGTTCATATCGTATCGTATTTGCGTCATATTGTATGTCGTATTTTACTGTACTGCATCATACTGTATTTTACCGTCTCATTTAACATTGTATCGTATCCCGACATATCGTTTTGTATTCTATCGTACTGTATTGCAACATGTCATATCATACCATATCAAATCATATCACACTGTTTAATATCATATTGTATTGTATTGTAATGTATCGTATCGTATCATATTGCACTGTTATCATTGTATTTTATAATTTTGTATCTTATCATATTGCATCATATTGTATTTTACTGTAACGTATTGTAGTGTCATACTGTATCGTATTGTATCATATTGTATTGTTTCAAATCATATCGCTTTGTATTGAAACATACTGTATCCTATAGTATTGTAAAGTAATGTATCTTACTATGTCGTATCATATCATTCCGTGTTGTGTCATATCTATCGTATTATTTGGAATCATATAATTTTGTATCATATCACATTGTATTGTACCATATTGTATCATATCATATCATACTGCTTCACACAGTATTTTATTGTATGGTATTGTGTAGTAAAAGATCATAGACTGCAATTATACCAAGAACACATGCAAAATATTGTGTAATAATTAGTATAAAAACATTTGGATGATTTGTTACAGTCTTACCGTATCCAATCATGCAGGACTCGTCCCGGTCAAACTGAATGACTTTCTTGATCTTGGAACACAGCTCAATTTCCTTATAAAGCTGAGAGGAAAGAGAGATATATTTCCATTTAGTCTGTAATTCTGTCTGGCTGTGGGTCAGGGACAGGTACAAGAGAAGCACTGAGCAAAGCAAAGAAAGAGAGAGAGAGAGACAGCGAGCAAGCTTTATTCATTCTTCACTCTGCTGTTTGCTGTAATAATATATAATCTAGACTGAAGTGAAAGCTTACAGTCTGCACTCTCCACAAGACTTCTCCACTTATTTCAGAGAAGCTACAAGTCTCTATCAGACAACAGCGTGACAATAGTATCGCTAAGTGTGTGATGGTTCTAGATTAATACATTAATTAATAAGATGATTAAATCAGTGCATTTGCAGGCTAATTACCAGCGTATGTGCTCATGTATATGCTGTAGGTCTGAACTTATTTCACAGGCCTTTATTGCTGCAGTATCATAGACTGAACGGCAGGTGGCAGCAAAAAGGGATTTAAAAGAACAATGTTCATGTGGGTTTTTGAACACAGTGTCCAGCACACGGCTTCTCAAAGACACATGATGAAGATACATTTTCAGCATTGTCAGAGCCGCAGACTTGAGTATGACATTTCTCTCTGAATAATGATGTAAATCAGATCAATAGTTAACCCTGAATGTACCAGATCGTAAATGTCCTCCTCCGGTTTGGGGATGTAGAACTGAACCTGCGCCTCAATCAGGAACTTCAGACGCAGGTAGTGCTTAGTGGCGTCCAACCCATTGGCCTAGAGAGAGAGAGAGAGAGAGAGGGAGAGAGAGAGAGAGAGAGAGAGAGAGAGAAAAGAAAAAAGTGGGTATAGAGGGACAAAAAGAAAGAAAAAAGAAAAGGGAGAGAGAGAGAAAGCAAAATGGGAGAAAAGGGAGTCAGAGAAATAAAAAGAAAAGAAAATGAAAGAGGTATAGAGAGAGAGAGAGAGAGAGAGAGCAAGAGAGAGAGAGAGAATAAGAGAGTCTGTTTGATAAAAAGTCTACTGTCCTTTCCAGTGATGAATGTTCTTTACCGTGAGCCAAAACAACATGACAAATAAACAACACTTAATGCTTCTTACGCAACTGCCTCACACCTTAAGTGAGCTGTTTCACACAGCTTAACATATGTTATCAGCACATCTTAACGTCGGTTACACACACTGCTTGACATCTGTTACCAGCACAGCTTAACATCTAATACACAAAGCTTAACATCATTTACCAGCACAGCTTAACATCTGTTACCAGCACATCTTAACTTCTAATACACACAGTTTAACATCTGTTACCTGCACATCTTAACTTCTAATACACACAGTTTAACATCTGTTACCTGCACAGCTTAACATCTGTTACTAGCACAGCTTAACATCTGTTACATAAGACTTACCATCTGTTACACACGACTTAACATCTGTTACTGACACATCTGAACATCTCTTACCAGCACTGCTTAACATCTGTTATACAAACTGCTTGACATCAGTTACCAGCACAGCTTAACATCTAATACACAAAGCTTAACATCTGTTACCAGCACAGCTTAACATCTAATACACAAAGCTTAACATTTGTTACCAGCACAGCTTAACATCTGTTACCAGCACAGCTTAACATCTAATACACACAGCTTAACATCTGTTACATAAGACTTACCATCTGTTACTGGCACATCTTAACATCTCTTACCAGCACAGTTTAACATCTGTTACACACACTGCTTTTCATCTTTTACCAGCACAGCTTAACATATAACACACAAAGCTTAACATCCGTTACCAGCACAGCTTAACATCTGTTACCAGCACAGCTTAACATTCAATACACACAGCTTAACATCTGTTACCAGCACATCTTAACATCTAATACACACAGATTAACATCTGTTACCAGCACATTTTAATATCTAATACACACAGATTAACACCTACTACCAGCACAGTTTAACATCTAATACACACAGATTAACATCTGTTACCAGCACAGCCTAACATCTGTTACCAGCACATCTTAACATCTGTTACACAAGACTTAACATCTGTTACACAAGACTTAACATCTGTTTCTGGCACATCTTAACATCTCTTACCAGCACATCTTAACATCTGCTACATGTGGCTTAACATCTGTTACCAGCACAGCTTTGCATCCATTACCAGCACAACTTAACATCTGATACGCCCGTTTAAATTGTGGTGCAATTTAGGTGGATGATAGTCAGTCCTTACCTTGCAGATTGTCTCCAGTGTGTCCAGTGCAGACTCTCCAGGCCGGACAATGGCCAGAACAGGCCGGCCATTGGGTAAACACACCCAGGAAGGTGTGAGGTGGTCCTTCACCCAGGTGTCCTGCTCCGCACCTGGCCTTCCTGCCCCCTTCACGCACACTACGTCATCTTTCTTCAGCGGGAACAAATAAAGAGTTAACGGATTGATGAATGAATGGATGGATGTCAGGATGGATAGACAGACGGACGGATGAATAGATCGATAGACAGACTAATGGTTAGAAGGATAGATGGCAAGAATGCTGGGTTTACAGATGGATGGACAGATGAACATATGGATAGATGAATGGTTAGAAAGATGGATGGATAGATGAGTGATCTGAAGGATGGATCTTACTGGAGTTCTTGATGATTCCTCAAACATCCCCTCCAGAACTCTCTTCACTGGTTCCTCCCCTTCTGCAAACACCTGCAAACACAAATTTACCAATAAACACCTTTACAGTTGCTGTGCATGTGTGTGTATGTGTGTGTGTGTGTGTTTGTGTGTACCTGCTCTATGCTGGGGTGTGTTTTGTTTCTCCTCTTGGTGCTGGTCTCCAGTCCCCACAGTGAGGAGAAGCGGCTCTTGCGTTTGCTGGTGGAGCGGGACATGACGTGTGTGCGCCTCCGAACACCACACTCCGTACGCGCCGCCACCTGTGCGCGCGCACACACACACACACACACCTTTAAATATTACTGTATTTATTGTTTGTAATAATTATTTGTGTCCTGTAACAGCCTTCTTGAGAAGTGAATGAATGTGGGAGTTGAATGATCAGTTAACAGTATTAACCCTTTTAGCGCCAAAGTAGCAGAACTGCGACAAGACGTCATCATGAATAAAATAGACTACTTACAAATATCATGTAAAATAGCACTTGTATTCCCTACCACTAGTTGGCAGACATGTAGTACTTCAATTCAAGACCAAAATACGTCATCTTCCTGTTCAAAGTTTCGAGTAAACAGCAGTGG